>JAOTRR010000022.1:11096879-11111733 GCA_028570945.1 Gogo arcuatus
TATCTTCTCGTGTTGAAAAATATTTCACTTCTTCACTTCGCTCACTCGTGAATATATTCACCACTCAATGATAAACGTCATATCTTTGCGCCACCGTGTAATATCCTCTCTATATATTCAAGTCAATTCAGTTTATTTGTATAGTACTTTTAACCAGAGACATTGTCGCAAGGCAGCTTTATAGAGAAATAAAGATTTTAAACATTCAAACTAATAAATATAACCCTAATATATGTGTGGATATGCGTGTAAGCAAATTATAATCAGTTAAAAGACTGTAATGAATCATATCACTATGTGATGTATGTATTAAGGCTGGGTGATACGACAATATAATATCGATATCATGATACATTTTTCACAGTTTGCTTTTCTGAGATATCGTGGCTAACATGATATCGTTTTAATTTTTTTTGCTTTTGAAGTTAGATTTTAAAAATGTTTAAAAAACATTTTACAGATTTGTATTTATTTGATCATTTTCAGTGTTAAATATTAAAAAGAAATTCTAAATATTTTAAAGTATAAAAAAATTTAATATTTATATTTTTGTAGACATAATACAAATAATAAAACACAATTTCCTTTGTAATTCAATCCCACTGTATTGCTGGCAGTTTGTTCTCAAACCTAGATATCATTAGACATGTTGCTGTTCACAACTGGGACTCAAATAAAGTCAATTACAGACTTAATCACACGATGAAAATTAAAGTGTGAAATGAAAGTGGATTACTCAACTTTAAAGACTTATTTTTTAATGCTTATTTTTGTATTATAAGGCACTTTATGTTCATTATTATTATTATTATTATTATTGTTGTTGTTGTTGTTGCAAGGCCTAACATGTTTCCTCTGAGGCACATGAAAGCAGCTACAGCATCTTTTTTGAACTGCTCTCTTCTGCTCTTCCTCTGATTGGGTAGGGTCACTGTGATTGACAGGTGAGAAAGAAACAAAATCCCGCCCACCCGGAGAGCACGGCTACTTGTGGACTCGGATTGCTGCGGTACCTCTGGGATTCGAATTTGGGATCTCGTGCATTTTTGTTGTGGTAACTGGGGGGTCTGAAATATTACTTTTCCTCGTTTCTTGTTCAACTTGTAGTAATTTCGTAAACAAGACCTTTCACTATTCGACTGTTTGTGTAAATAAAAATAATTATTAATTACATGCTGTGTGATGAATCAATTCCTTTAATTCATTGTTTCTTTCTTTTTTAGAACAGAAAAGATCAACAAGATTAAAATACTTTTTTTCAGCATGAAACTTGTGTACTTTGTTTAAATTTGAAAGTTTGTACACATTAGCTGTATAAATGTTGCTGTAATGACCATAAAACATATTTCCATAATTATATTAGCAGTTTATTCGCCTTTATTTTAGGTCTGGTTCATTCTTGCTTAGTTTCTATCTATCTATCTATCTATCTATCTATCTATCTATCTATCTATCTATTTTTGGCAATGTGGTGAAATATTACACAAATATGTCAAGGGACTTTGTACATTCGTACTTATTTCCCTAAATAGTGTTTCGGTGTGAAACTTTATACACTTTAGTTGCATCAGTTCCTGTAATGACCATAAAACATTATTTTCCAAAATTACATTAGCCATTATTTTATTTCTTTTTTTATGTAATGTAGTGAAATTGGGGAGCATTACCCAAACATGTCAAGGGACTTTGTCTGCTTTGCTTATTTCCCTGAATAGTGTTTAAATTTGTAACTTTATGCATTTGGCTGAGTTGCTGTAATGAACATATTTTTTTTCCTTTACAAAATTATATTAGTGGTATATTATCCTTTATAGGTCTTTTTTATTATGAGAGTAACCTGGTGAAATAATACTTGTTTACATTTATAAAAAACTGAGATGAAGCTAAGCTAATACACTACTGAGTATTTTAAAATCAACTGAAATTCAGGACTTTGCTTATTTCCTTAAATATTGCTTAACTTTGAAACTTTATACACTTGGCTAAGTTCCTGCAATGAACATAAATCATTATTTTCCAAAATTATATTTGCAGTATATTATCCAATGTTTTACTTAGTTTTTTTTTTTTTTAACAGGGTGAAATTAGGAAGGATTGTCTACTTTGCTTATTTCCCTAAATATCGTTTACATTTCTACAAATTGATATAAAGCTAAAACATACTGACTGTTTTAATCAGTTAAATCAGTTTCAATTTTGTAAATTCTAAACAAACGGACTGAGTTCGCAGCACTGATCGGTTAAAGTAATGAACAGATTATGAAGGTGACGTGTGAAGGTGAATACAGACACGCGATGATGACACTGAGGTGTGAGACAGAACCTGACCGTGTCTCGAGTGGCACGCTGCTGTTAAGAGCCCAGCTCTCCTGGAGCTGCACTGACTCCGGGGTGGACGGGCCGTCAGTGGGCGCAGCGGTGGGCACGTGGCTCTGCAGGGCGCGGCGACTGCCATGACCGCCGCAGTTCAGAGAGTTAGCTGATGTCTGGTGGTGGTTGTGTGTAGGGGGCAGAGGCGGACGCGGGGCCGTCTGGCTGTGATGAGAGGACGGACCTGAGAGAGAGAGAGAGAGAGGGAGAGAGGGAGGGAGGGTGTGTTAAATTACAGCACTTCTAATGTATAAAGCATCTTATCACACAGCTATTTGAAATAGTGCATACTTATGCATGGATTTTATTTCTCCATCTTTGTGTTGCCTTTCTTACACTCACAACAGAACAACAGAACGAAGGAGGATGTGAAATTTGAGTTGAGGGGAACAGAAGGAGGCTGATTGCTGTGAAATAAGATCTGAGCGAATAAATAAGAAATCAAAATGTCTATAGGTTGAGGGAGAAATAGAAAAAAAGTACTTGAGTGTTCCTTTTTTTGGCCTTAAATTGTAATCGCTAATCCAGTAAATTTAACCCCTTTGGTCCCAGTCATGTGCTTTTGTAAATAATATGTACAGTGAAATTTCTGAGATGACAAACAATTTATGAAACTGAAACTAGAAACTCTCTTTTTCCCCTAATATTTATTTACTAAATTTGTTAAATATCCATTCATTCATTTCTCATCAATAACTGCTATATTATTATTATTATTAGTAGTAGTAGTAGTAGTAATAGTAAAAATTGACTAAATGAATAAATTTATATAAATAAACAGATATCATGAATAAATAAATACCAAGAATAAGAAAAATAATGCATTTATTTATCTATTTTTAAAAAGTATATAAATATACAAATATTGCAGTATATATTTTTCTAACATTTTTAAAATTAATTTAATTATTGACACATTCAGTTTCTGTAACTCAGTAATTTGCTTTTCTTTTTTCTTTTCTTTTTTTAAAATTTCATCAAACTATTCATGCACGGCAGAAACATAACTGAACAAAACCATGTTCCATACATTCACACTCAATTCCACTAAAAAGAAAATATTTGCTCCCCAACAATACCTATATGACTATGACATATAATAGTGCTTAGAGGTTCAACCAAAGCCTCTATAATCCATAAGGTTTACTATTTAAATTCGATTTTCCACAGTGACTGCAACAAAGGCCAAAATGTATTCGTTTATTCTTTGCTTTATTTGTTCCAGCTGTCTTTATTTTGCATCTATACAACGCCCGGCTTCTCAAAAACAACATAATAGATGTGATAACACTGCTCCTGTTCACATCGCTCAATACATAAACCATCTCCTTCAGTGTTTGCGCAGAAATTAAAATTCATCCGAGGCCATTTTCCCAGCACGCAGCACTCGGGTCTGTGAAGAGGGCAAAAAAACCCCCAAAAAAATGAGCGACTGAAAGCTCTGTTCCGTACTGTGAAAAGAAAGTGCTGGGGACATGAAAGGAAGGATTGAGGACTGAGAGGAGTCGGCTACGCTCGGAGGGTCCAGGCTGTGTAATGTGGCACTGCACGGTGTGCTGGAACAGGCCAAAAATCAGCCCTCAACAAGCGCAGCGTAGCACAAAGCTGCTCGTATGAGAGAGGAACTCTTGGAAGAACTCGGCGCTCCTAACAATAGCAGCAGGAACAATGGATTACAGCCTGGTGACATGTCCATCAAAGCTGACCCTGGGCTGCTCACGACACCCTGCCTGCCTGTACAAAAGCATCGCAGGACTTGTACTTCTATCTCGCTCTGTTATCCTTGGCCAAACCTGAATCCAAAGCGTCCTCCTTTGTTTTTCCCACTCGGAGCCCAAAAAATCGAAGCGACATCTGCGAAAGAGAGCTGGCTTTGTAGCTGTGACCATCAATGGAAATGCTTGGGAACATAAAGAGAGAGCAGAGCTGCTAGTGTCGGTTTTTTTCCACCCAGGAGAAGAACACGCCAGGGACCTCAGTGTGAAGCCGAGAGAACAATAAGGCCACTCTTATGCTTTTACATCGTACGCCACTGGGTTCACAGAGGTCAGGACAGTAATGCGGAGATTACAGTACAAGGTGCTGCAGTTACTGTTATTATCACACAGCACCATGTGGAGCTCAGACACAATGTAACGTACACTTCCTGCTGGGTGACAAACCAGTAGACGGATGAAGGCCAGCCAGCGAGTGAGCTCACACATGAGGGTCAAAGAGAAACCTGGCACAGGGTTCACCTCCTTCACAAAGCGGATACAGCGGCACAAAAGCAAGCAGAATACGCAGCGAGGTGGAGTGACCTTAAGTGATGAGTGAACACATCCAGGCTCTTCACACTTATACCCAAGAAGCAGAAAGAAAAACAAAAACATTTTAAAAAAAAACAGGCCTATTCATCTGCTAATTCAATAATCATCACCAGAACTGCTGAAGAAATTATCTGTTGATTAAATTACTTTTTTTTTTTTTTTTTACAGAAAATGTCATATTATGAAAGAATGCATTTTTTATTTCACTTTTTTAAAATACCAGTTGAAAACTAAAGTACTGGTCAAGGAACAAGGTTAAGGTCCTCTTAACTAACATTAATAAACATCAATAAAAAGTCCAGTGTGATCAATACTTAAGCATTTTACTGATCAAAGAAACCCACAGTGCCACCAACTTTGCTTCATTTGGCTCTTACAGGTCACCTTAATTAAAGCAGAAGTAACCTCGACCAGGAACAACTGTGTCTTTCACGTCCCACGTCCTTTCCCCTTCAGTGAATTGCCTTTTTTGCCTGACAAATTTTATTTGCATTAGGTATGACTGTATGCTTTAGCATCTCTGCTAAATGTTACTAACTTACTGAGCTCTCATATCCAGGTATAAATACTGGAACTTGCATTTCAAACTCAGGTCTTAATTTTGTCAATTAACACCCACAAACGTCTTGTTCATGGTGACCGCTGTGGAATTAATTTTACTTATTGATGGTACAAACATTGTTTAAGTTTTAATTACTTTGTTAATGTCACCTTGTTACTGGTACTGTGTTAATTTTACTTTGGTATTGGTACTTTGTTAATGTTATTTTGTAACTATGATACTTTTTTAATGTTACTTTGTTCATTTTACTTTGTAACTATGATACTTTGTAATGATACGTTGTTAATGTTACTTTTTAATTTTACTTTGTAACTATGATACTTTAATGTTACTTTGTTAATTTTACTTTGTAACTATGATACTTTGTAATGATACTTTTTAATGTCACTTTATAACTAATACTTTTTAATTTTACTTTGTAACTATGATACTTTGTAATGATACGTTGTTAATGTTACTTTGTTAATGTTAGGAAGCAAAAACAGGTCTATTCGTCTGCTAATTCAATAATAATCATCAGAACTGTTGAAGAAATTATCTGTTGATTAAATGACTTTTTTTTTACAGAAAATATGTAATAATGAAAGAATACATTTTTGATTTTTGATTATACTTTGTAAATGATACGTTGTTAATGTTATTTTGTTAATGATACTTTGTAACCATGACACTTTGTTAATGATACGTGGTAACATTGAAAACTAAAGTACTGGTTAAGGAACAAGGTTAAGGTCCTCTTAACTAACATTAATAAACATCAATAAAAAGTCCAGTGTGATCAATACTTAAGCATTTTACTGATCAAAGAAACCCACAGTGCCACCAACTTTGCTTCATTTGGCTCTTACAGGTCACCTTAATTAAAGCAGAAGTAACCTCGACCAGGAACAACTGTGTCTTTCACGTCCCACGTCCTTTCCCCTTCAGTGAATTGCCTTTTTTGCCTGACAAATTTTATTTGCATTAGGTATGACTGTATGCTTTAGCATCTCTGCTAAATGTTACTAACTTACTGAGCTCTCATATCCAGGTATAAATACTGGAACTTGCATTTCAAACTCAGGTCTTAATTTTGTCAATTAACACCCACAAACGTCTTGTTCATTGCACTTTTACTTTTTTAATATTACTTTGTAACTATGATACATTGTTAATTATATGTTGTCAATGTTACTTTGTAACTATGATCATTTATTCATGTTACTTTGTTAATTTTACTTTGTTAATGTTAGGAAGCAAAAACAGGTCTATTCATCTGTCTATTCATCTGATGATTTCAATAATCATCATCAGAACTGCTGAAGAAATTATCTGTTGAATAAATGACTTTTTTTTTTACAAAAAATGTCATATTACGAAAGAATACATTTTTGATTTTTGATTATACTTTGTTAATGATACTTTGTTTATTTGACTTTGTAACTATGTTATTTTGTTAATGTTACTTTGTAACTTTGATACTTTGTTAATGTTACTTTGTAACTTTGATACTTTTTAATGCTACTTTGTAATTATGTTACTTTGTTAATGTTACTTTGTTAATGTTATTTTGTTAATGTTACTTTGTAACTTTGATACTTTGCTAATGTTATTTTGTTAAATGATAGAGACTGTGGCTTGTGAATTCATAGGTCAGTGAAAAGTAAAAGTAACCTCTAAAAGTAAAAGTAACCTCTACCAGAAACAAATGTCTTTGACGTCCTACGTCCTTTCACCTTCAATGAATTGCCTTTTCCGCCTGACTAATTTTATTTGAATTCGGTTTGCATTTGGTAGCATAGATTTCATGCGTCTCCTGTATTGCCAAAGTGAGGGGTAAAAAAATCGTAAATGCTACGGCTACACCACAGATGCTGACGCCACTGCTAAACGCTGCTAACCTCCTGAACTCTCATATCTAGGTGTAAATACTGGAACTTGTTTTTCAGCCCCAGTTCTGAATTTTGACAATTAACACCACAAACTTGTTCTACCTGACTTTTTTTTTTTTAACCAAAATGACTTGGTATAATTAAGGCATAATACATGACATACCCTGTTGTTATACAAAAATATCTACACTGGGGAGGTTTGATCTGGGCCAAGCTGAAGTTTTATTTTCATCTTATTACTTACATTATAGCAGCAAGAAACTGTTGTTCCCTTACCAGCCTCTCTTTTTATTCTCTCTCGAAGTTAACAGACAAAATGGCAACGTCTCATGTTACTGAGATACTGGAAAGTACAAACTCTGTTTCTGTCTACAAACCCCTGTGTATGAGCAGTTTCTATAGAAACGATAATATATTAGAACAAATGCATTCATATAAACCTATCATTTATGTTACAGTCAGAGCTGTGCTGTTACAGAAATACATACTTCTGATTATTACCAGACAGATTCTCACTGAATAATACTCTCAAAGTCTCAAACTGTATTCATTTCAGGACAAGGGTTAGTATAGTAACTAAAATTAAATCTAATTTGGGAAAAGAAGAGATATAATTATAATCTATTGTAGTTATAATAAAAAATCAGTCTGAGCACAGTACGGAATGTTGGAATGCTGGTATATTTCTAATGAATCATAACCTGCTATTCAGTCCCGTATCAACCTACAGCCTACACCAATGCAATGCATGCAATGAGCAAAAATCATGGCCACTTTGAAATACCATTTGTTTTGACTTGTTTTTTCCTCCTACAAGGACATTAGGTGTTAAAAGACCTGGCTGTTATCCAGAATGCTGATGTCTGCTTTGAGTCCTGGCCCTGAGTACAACAATAAGGGTAACTGACATCTTCAGAGAATTCATCACATTCTACAAGAACATCAATCTTAGACAAAAAGAACTGGAGGTAAAGATAAAAGCATAACCAATGTTATGAACCAAAAGAATACCAAAAAAGAGAGACTTCTAATACTTCTAAATATTATGAAACACTTTCAATTGTTCAACTGAAGAAAATATGCTGCTGAATGTAAAACAGGTGCTGAGTAATTCTTCACATTCAAATGCAGACAATGACTAGTCTTGAAGCAGAGTCGTATTTTTTTGACGCTCTTTCAGACTGAATTCAATGCACTGTACATAAGCGAGTTTCTCTCCAGGAACTTTAGGAGGAAAGTTTTCAGTTCGTTCCTCGCCGAAACGCCGTCAATCTGCATCCTGTTCTGCTCTTTCAAAACACCAAGTGCAAATAAGACTGTATAGCAGTCAAAGCCTGCTGCCTTTCTCACATTTCCGTTCGCATCACAGGCTTTATGATATCCGTTTTACTGGAACATGAAACAGCTGTGCAGCCATTCCGTCTCCTGCCACCAACCTTCATTCATCTCCACCAGCCTCTCGCTCTGTCTTTCCCCCCCTCCCCAGCCCGTGTTTCTTTCTCCCCAAGCTTTTCCGTTCCCCACCATTTAACAGTGTTTATGAATAATTGAGTTTTGATTCAGTGAGCAAACGGCAGGAGCTGACAAAATACTCGGCGAGTCACATGAGGAGAGTGAGAGAAAGAAAGAGAGACGCAACACGAAGCCCATTTCGCCCCGACTGTCACTTCCGACTCTGAAAGCCACTTTTCATCATGGTGATAACAAAGAGACACGTTTACATTTAAAGAGAATCAATAAAAAGTGGCAGAAATGTGAAGGAAATGCAAAGACAGGAAAAAAACCTTGCTACAACAGCGTGAGGCAATAACTGAAAAGCGGGTTATTGTGAACATGTTATAAGGGAAAAAAATATAGAAATATACAGCTCGCCTGATTCTCTCAGAGAATAAGGACATGAAAACGGATAGTATTGTCGGTAATAATCTAGGAAACTTGTGTTTGCTTTCTTTTCAGCTGTCAAAGAAAGGAAACAAGGAAGCGATATGAGAGAGATGAGAAAGCCTAAGAGGGAAAGAAAATGTTAAAAGTAATTAGCATGGGGTGAAGCAGAGACAGGTCGGAGGAGGTCTTCGTGGGGTGCCTCGCTGCTGCACGGCCACGGTGAAATTACCATCGCTAGGCTAAGCTCCGCTAGGCTAGAGGGCCTTGCCGTGACAGGGATTAAAATAAATTGCTCGACAAGAGCGGTGGGAACCTTGGAAAAACAATACGAGTAAAAGCATAAATGTCAATTTGGAATGATAAAAGACACAATCTAAATGTGGCAGCAGGAGCCTGGAGACAGCTGAGGTAATGGAGCTAGCTGATCCGCTCCTGACTCATACTGTTTACTGTGTACATGTGTGCATATATATATATATATGTATGTACGTATGTGTGTGTGTGTGTGTGTGCGTGTGTGAGCTGTTTTCTGTCTTTCTTTCATCTAATTCTCTGCAAAACTGACCAAGCTACTTTCTAGCAGACCAGCAATATTCTACTATTTCACCAAAATATTATCTAGACACATTTAAAAAAAAAAAACCCACAAAGAATCCCACAGCTAAATACCCAACCATGCAAAATTCCACTCGAGCCATTTTTTCTGCCTTTTTTTTTTCCCTCAAAAAAGTAACGAAAGCATTAGGGACTGTGTGCTCTATTTACTTCTTTACTGCTCAGTCTAAACCCAGAACTAAACACTGAACTGCCTCCGTGTTTTTAGACTTCTAGCGGACTTCGCAATCTTTACCGAGGGACGCGCTGCATGTCGAGGGCGTCTCTGATCGGTTTCAGGCTCGTGATGTGAAAGGACAGAGCTGAGCGCGTGCTTCGCACTGATCTTTCATGAAAAAGAAATGAACAAATAAAAACAGATCACACCATTTTAACAAGGATGAAGAGAACGCAAACTGAGAAACTCAGAAGAAAAGAGGTACAGGGCGAGGCGGAGTGAGACATGCGGTATTCCGCTGACATCACTTTCTGATCATGGCCTTGACTCATCTGCAGTAATTAGAGCGTAATAATGGTGCTCTTATGCAACCCTGAGACCAGACTGCAAATGTGCCCTAAATGCAGCCACAAAACGTGCCAAAATACCACTCATTAAACCACTACCATTATTTCAGACTGTCTATATGTCTATGTGTCTAGCTGAGGTATTTATTTCATATGAAAAAAACAAAAAAGGAACAATAAAAGGAATAATCAAACATTTACGATCCTATGTGATCCTTGTTTGCTTGTATTTTATAAAGATACCAGAAATAGCTAGGAGAAACAGGAATAACATATGAATAATACATTAGTAGCACAACACTAAGAGATGAGAAATAAAACACGGCAGAAAGAGAGAGGAGCTGGCAAAGGGCACAACTCGGAGAGACCCGCTCTGAGACTAGCTGCCTGAAACACCTTCAGCAGGAGCCATCATCTGCTCGCAGTAATACAGCAGCACAGCCAAAGACACGCAGCGGAACATCAACGCATACCAATTACACGTCCTGCTGGGAGCCTGGGCACTAAATAGATCAGGTCACGCTCGCGGTTTAACACGCGGTTTAAATGTGGGATCACTGCAGCAGTGCTTTAGCGCAGATCTCTAAAAGGGAGTCGTATATAAAAAAAGATGTTTTAGCCGCAGCTCTGCTGAATTCTTAATTCTGATTGGTGTGATTTAGATCACAGGTTTATTTCAGTGCACTTGTTCTCATTATCATGTTGTGGTTTCTATAGTAACAGCTAATTCACAGTGACTTCTATGACGGAAGATGAAAATCGATTTTAAAAACGTGCTCTTATTTAACAAACAAACAATCTGGTGGTGCTTTCTGTGAATGTTTGTTTAAGGAGTCTGCACTGTCAGTACGTTTTCCTCCCCTGGAAAGTCTTCACAACTTTCTACTTTCTCAGGAAACATGACAAGCTGCCTTTTTTAACTCCAACAGACAGAACAAACAAGACTAGTGATGGAATGGATGTTTATAGCTGCTATAAGGTAAGCGATAACGGGAACTAACTTGAGTCATGAACGTTCCAAAACACTGAATCACTGGTTCTCAAAGTGGGGTCCGGGGTCCATCAAGAGTAACCAGGGAGTCCATGACTTTTTAAACACTTTGTTACAATGGTAGAAATCACAACTCAATTTACCAGCGTTACTATATACTATATTTAGGGGTCCAAGAACCAAAGTCAACTCGGACCTAAAGTGTTCTACTGGTGGAAAGTTCAGGAATAGAAAGGCCTAGGTGCCAAAAAATAATATTTGAACAAATTTAAATAATGTTCATGAAATAAATTCATACTGAAGGGAGCTGTGGAATTTATTTTACAGTTAAAGGGGTCTCTAGCTACAAAATATTTGAGAACTACTGCATTAAATAACTAACTATAACTATAAATGGATAAAAAATACTACTTATTGTTTTAAAAATAAAAAAATTAAAAAATTGTAATCGTCTGCAAATCGCTGTTGAATACGAGGAGTAAAACACTTCAGGATAAATAGTAAATAGTGTAAAAAGAATTTAAATTAATTTACAAATTACAATTACAAATTCAAAATTAAAAAAAAGAACTGAAATCTGCATAAAGTCCCCTCAGAGATTAAATGGCTTATCGTTACACTAAGTACTAAAGATTCATCATTCAGTACTCAGTTCACACTGCTGAAATAATGTGCGATATCTGATTTCAGAAGATTACAACTAAGACAGGAGTAATCCTTTACATAAGCAAGAATCTATTCCTCATCCCTGACATATGCTTAGGCATACTCTCAGCCTCGGTCCTACTGGAATGAAATCTCATCATTAACCACCAGAAATACTCCAGTCCTTGTGCTTCGTCAGCCGAGTGATTAGTCATAACATCCCACATCCCCGTAATGCAAAGCTCTTCTCCTCATTTTAAAAATATATGAGAAGGTCAGGAAGCAGGTGCTGAGTCTGGGAGCATACGCAGCTTTAAAATGGTGGAAACATCAGTCTTGAAGCTTGCTGAGCACATTTTCTTAAAGCTCGAAATAAGGTCAGGTGATACGAGAAACATCGTATGATGATTCTCAAAGGCATTTCTACGATACATGATACGTATGATATTTACAACAGGTTTGCTAAAGCAATACAGTAGTGTTGCATTAAAAAAGTTCAATGATACCTTATGTAAGGTCTACAATAATAAATGTATTTTTACTTTTTACATGAAAAACATACATCTTTATTCATAAGAAATTAACTAAAAATGTTTAACACTGAAAAGGAGAATTTTTTCTTTTCTTAAATTACAAGTGCATTACGCTGCTTCCAGTCAGTTTGTCATTATTTAAAAACCGTAAAAAAAAAGTTACTAAAAATCAAAATATCCACAGTATCTCAGAAAAGCATACTGTGATGTCATTTATCACAGTATCGGTATTCTATTATCGTATCGCCCAACCTTAGTTCTAAATAAAAGGTACTGAGGAAATTGAGGACATTTTAAAAATAATTTTTTTAAAGCCCATGTTAAAAAGATCAACAGAGACACAAGTAACATAAAAAAACAAAACAAGTTACAATAAAAATACAAATCGCTGCTGTATATGTTTTTTAAAGCAAAGCATCATTATCTATTGCATATATAGTTTACCCATGCTTATATACTGTATCTATACATGTATGCATAAACATAAACATGAATATGATGTGTATTGACTTATTTAAGAAAGATGGACATTTTTCTTAAACTTATATACATTTTGACCTAAAATCTTATGTTGGAATTAAAAACAAAACAAAATCCCGGTATAATTTTCTCTCTCAATCCAGTAAGTACCTAGTATTTTATATTAAGAATGCAGTAAGGACAGATAATTTCTGATACATACACAGAACTGGATTTTGAAAGGTATGTAAGTAATTTAAATCATTTATGTGAAAAATTCCTGGTTTGTAAAGTTGTACTTGGTGTCATAAAGTAACAATGTAAACTAATACATTAATTGCAATTAATAATAACAATATAATTAATAATAACGGACTAATAAAGTAATGCCAACACAGATACTGATAAATACTTTGCAATTGAAATATGTAAGTACAGAGTACTTCGTGCTAATGTTAAATATACCAGATATACTTCAGAACTTAATGCTAAGAAATACTACCAGTTTTGTAACATTACAGCTAGTATATATTTACATTTCCTAATTGAGAATTATGCACCAAATATAATTACTGACTTGTAAGAAGCCCATATTTATTTAGGGAAATCTTCCTTCCTTTAGAAATTACAGTATATTTTACATAAATACAAATAATACTAGGTAATATTTTTTTTGCTAGAATTGCTGTGCTTTGTTACAAGTGAAACTCACCAAATAATAGATCACTAATCCATATAACTAACTAACTAACTAACTAAAATAAATGAATGAATAAGAATCAATACGAATCAAAAACACCAAAAAATGAGAATGAGGGCTGCTAAAACAGTGTGTTAATACATTAATGATACATAGGAATAAGGTTCAGAGTGTAGAAAAGCATCTCAGAGTGCATAATACACCTCAGGCTACATTGTGTTGTGTGTTTTGAGATGTTTTTCTGCTCAGCATGGTTGTACAGAGTGATTATTTGAATTACTGTCAGCTAAAACGAGTCTGGTCATTCTCCTCTGACCTCTCTCATTAACATGGCACTTCTGCTAACTGGATGATTTTTTGTTTTTCGTACTGTTCTGCGTAAACTCCAGAGACTTGTGTGTGTAAAAAAATAAAAATTAAAAAAAATGCAGTTTTCGAAATACGACCCAACTCAACAACCATGGAAAGGTCAAAGTCACTGAGATCATGTTTCCCTATTCTGATGTTTGATGTGAACATTAACTAATTTTATAAGATGATTTTATGCACTGTATTGCTGACACCACATGATTGGCTGCCTGGGTGAATGAGAAGGCGTACAACCGGTACTGTATTTCACTTCCATTACAACCTTTTTACTATGACACTGATTATACGCACAGTTAAAAATCTAACAGTAGAATCATAACGATGTTGATGGCCATAGATTCACAGAGGACGCACTCACACTCACACTCATACACACACACACACACACACACATTGGGAACAGAATAAAGTCAGTGCGTCGCAGTGAGCGAGCCACACAGTTTGTGAAACTGAGCCTGGCTTATTCCTGGCACGCTTAGTTTGCTATTGTATGATTGATGCTGCTGCTCTATACAGTAAAAGCAATCAGCTTGAATGCAATGCCACAGGAGAGCGAACATGACTGTTATGCTAAAAATTGGAACTTCCAAAGCAATTCCAATAAAGTGCTGCTTAGCTGCAGATAGGTGAAGACGCTGATCTTGTTAACCTCTGGCACTGCAGCAAAACAACAACAACAACAACAACATTTACTTACTTAATTAAAATTAGATTTATCTACATATATATATATATATTTCACTTAAAAAGAAATTAGATATTGACTCTGAAAGCTAAGATATACAGAATACTATACAGATTAGGGAGAATATAATAGATATACAGTATATAATACTGTGCAAAAGTCTTAAGCCTGGTATACACTGTACGATTTTGGGCTGTCCCAGACGAAAGATGACAATCTTGAAACAATCGTGGCGATATCTTTGGTCGTGGCTCCTAAACGGTGGTCCGATGTCGTACTGTGAGAGAGGTTCAAAGACGCCTGTTGTCACGGTCTTGCGACCAAAGATAGCCTGCGATAATTTTCTGACAGTGTCAG
>JAOTRR010000022.1:11146889-11156909 GCA_028570945.1 Gogo arcuatus
TTTATTTATTTGTTTATTAATTTGACACGTACCAGCATTTGAAATGGAGGTATTTTCCATATCTTGCGTATTACTAACTGATTAATATGAAAATTAGAAAACTGATCAGCACATATTAACAGACTCATACATTTTAATAGACTTTTCTACAAATATTTGCTAAACTTATATCTCTGAGGTCATCACCTATAATATGCCCTTGTTAATTAAATCATCTTCTTTTATTGTAGTTGAAAATGAATTCATTTTTGTGTTAATCAGTGACTTTTTTGGTTCTTTTAGTTAGTTGTGCCTTTAGCACTACACATATTGAAGGTATTTTCAAACCATATGAAGCATAGTCTTCATAATGTTTTGACATATCGTCCTTCCCTACATGAAGCTATTCATGCCTTGCTAGCCTCTTCCTGATTGTAAGAGAACACCAGAAGAATTTCCACAAACTACATGTCATTTCAGCACTAACCTGCTAACAGGACCCTGTGCTATATTTACACCTGTACAGGACGTATATCTGTGGCGAGTGAGCAGCGAAAGCTACAGGTATGCCTGACAAATCATCTGCATATTCATAACTTGTTATCCAGCGCTTTTCCAGACATCAGGCAGAGGACTGCTTGGTTTCTGTACCAAGAGCTTCCAATTAGCCTAAGATCAAATTCTACAGAAAAACAAGGCCACCTGCATGTATATAGTATGTCACTGATGTTTTAGTGTAGTCAGGAGAAATGGGTCAGTTTTGATGAATAGTGTTGAGGTTGACTGGCCCGGCGTTGCATCCAGACCGGTTTAGAGGAGAGCCAAAAACATAAACAGGCATAGGACTCATTAATGAATATTAAAGTTTGAGTCTAGAATTAGTCATATGAAAGGTTACATAATATCCCAAATTGTGCTTGATTCCATTCTGTGTAAATTTGTACAGTAAATCATGTATTTGTATATAATTGATAAGATTAGGTTAGTAATTTAATCACAGTTTGAACTTTTAGATCAATGTCACTTTTCTGCTACTTAGTTCCTTTGCTTGTTTTTTTAATTTGTTATTTTGCTTTACTTGTAATTTTGTTAATTTGCTTTCTTTGTTACTTTGCTCATTGTTGTTTTCTGTCATTTTGTTAATTTTCATTGTTCCTTTGTTAATGCGCTATTTTGTTCTTTGATTTTACCTTGCTTTTTTTTTTTACCTTGCTTTACTCTGTACTTTGCTTTCTTTGCTACTTTGCTTTGTTTGTAAATTTTTGTTACTTTGCATTCTTTGTTACTTAATTTACTTTGTTACTTCATTAACTCACTTCGTTACTTTGTTAATTTGTTTGTTATTTTGTTAATTTAGTTTGCTTTGTTAGTTACTTTGTTATTTTGCATTCTCTGGTAATTTGCTTTGTTAATTCATTAATTCACTTAGTTATTTGTTATATTGCTTTTTCTGTTGATTTGCTTTGTTACTTTGTTAATTTGCTTTGTTACTTTGTTAATTTGCTCGGTTTGTTACTTTTGTCTGTTGCTTTGTTTGTTACTTTGTTACTCTGCTTTCTCTGTTAATTTGCTTTGTTACATTATTCAATTTTTTTGTTACTTCTTTCTTTGCTTGTTACTTTCATAATTTGTTTTCTTTGTTACTTGGTTCATTTGCTTTGTTTATAATTTGTTTCTTGCTTTGCTTGTTACTTCGATAATTTGCTTTGTTTGCTACTTTCTTTGTTATTTTGTTCATTTTCTTTGTGTTCCTTTGCTTCCTTTGATACTTTGTTCCTTTGCTTCCTTTGTTACTTTCCTTGCTTTGTTACTTTGTTAATTTTCTGTTTGTTACTTTCTCGATTTGCATTCTTACTTTGCTCATTTGCATTCTCCTTACCAAGCACCTACTTGTCAAAAAGTCAGATCTGTTGTAAGTTAGATGACATTCCATAGAAAGAAGTCAGTAGTCAGTTGTTGTTTTTTTCAGTATTGCACACTGTATATCATTCAATGCTGATGAATAAGCCATGGGTCTGACTTCTACAAGCATATTAACATCAGGTTTTGGATATTACACAGTCAGGGATATTCCACAAATTTCTTGGCCATGTGAAAATTCAATACAGTAAACATATCTGGCCCAGGCATAGTATTAAGTCAGCAGTGCTGGTCAGACAGCACCGCATCGTTCATGCGAAACAGCAAGTGTGTTGATTGTGGATGAGTGAGGATACGGATATTTGGTCCAAAATGTCTATATATTCAAATAGCCCTGGCGTATTTGCTGCTTTGGCATACTCTGGCCAGTTTAGGCCATGCTTGGACTGTCATTTTTTGCGATATCTGGACCAGGAGAGATGGCTGAGGTTCAGTACCAGAGTTAAAATGAGTCCTGGCCTACGTACCAGCCAACAAAAAGCATGACTGCTAGCTCAAATTTATTATTAAAGCTATTATGTTGCTCTAATCTGGCAAATCAATCTGGACCATTCTTAGGCTGTCATTCTGTGTAGTATCTGGGCCGAGAGAGGGCTGAGATATGATACCAGAGTTGAAATGGGTTCTCGCCCATGGACAGGCCAAAAATAAGGATGAGTGCTGGCTGAAATTCAGCACTATCGTGACTATCATTCTGGCAAACTGACTTGGGTCGTTGTTGGACCAGCATTCTTTGGGGTATCTGGCTTGAATAAAAACTGATCATGTGGGCCAGGACTGGGCCAAAACGACTTTTGTGTGGGATGCAAAGACTTTAATCCAGTACTCCTGAAGTCCCCGTCTACGCAGGGTTGCATAAACAGTGTTAAACAGTGAAACATGTCTGGAGTAAATGAACTGATAATATTGTGGGACTGTATTTATATTTGTGCTTTTCTCAAAGGAAATGCATGCTTATAGGTCACGATATATTGTATATGTAATATTTATGCCTGATAAGCTTAGAAGCAAGCATGGGTAAGATTATTTTCATTGCAAATGTAGATTTTATTTTATTTTTTACTAAATGATACATGGCGCAAGATCCACAAGCCCAGTGCTTGGGAGCTTTAGCTAGGTTGAGCTTTAGCTAGCTCAGTTTGTGTACTTCACACTTCAGCAGCAAAAATACCCCAAAACAATTTCAGTCTAACGGCCTTCACATTCCAGATACGACACAAAATTGCAGTGCGAAAAATTGATGTGCGACATTTTCATCGGATGCGAATTTTTTAATATTTTGTTCTGAGTGAATGATGGAGTCGTCTAGTAGTGATGAAGACAATAATTATAAACCTGCTCTCAAGAAAGAGAAAGTTTTGGGTACAAATGACAACAGGGAGAGTTTCATAAGCTTGTTAGAGAGCTGAAGCTGAGAGACGGGATGTTGGGCAACAAGAAAGAAAGCAGCGCTCACGGTGTTGTGTGTTCACGGGTGAAATAGAGCCGCTCAGCTCCCGGATGTGAACGACGCCAGCGTATAGCAGAGGCTCTCTTCTATATTTAAGATTGTTTTGCTGGCTGTCTCCTATGACATGATACGTGACGTCTGTTCCGCACAATGTGATTGGTTAATGTGTTTATTCGCGGTGCAAAAGCTCAGAAAAATCGGCCTCGTTGCGAAAAAATACGTTGCTTTTTCGCTGCGTAATATTCGCGTTCTGTGTGAAAGTACTCCTGACAAAAACAACAGTTCGAAAAAATATAATGACGTGCGAATTAATCTTACGACTAAAAACACCCCTGGTGTGTAAAAGCCTTAATTTAGAACTTTCCAGTTTTATGTATATAGGCTGAAGGATATTTGAGTGATAGATGATCTTGGTCTTTTATAAACAGTTAGGCATCTTTGACATCACCTAGATTTTCCTGCATACTTCTCTCCTATAGTTTGAACTCTCCATACCAGGGGTGTAGCTAGACCTCATACAATGGGGTGGCCAGGTTATACCTAATGACTTTATCGGGGTTGCAATCTAGAGTGGGGCAGCTAACATACTGTAACATTAGGCTATGTCTTATTAAGTACAATAATGCTACGAATTGAATATGTTTAGCCTATGGTAGCTAATAACGGATTAAATAAATAGAATTTTATTGTTTGTTGAGGTCAGTGGGGCCAGGAACTAGTCCACTTCTGTTGTAGTTTGCTGTTGGATAATAATAAACTTTAATTTCCATTATTATTCAAACTAGCCAATCACATTTGTATTTATTAAGTCATTCAGTTTTACATCATTGACATTGGCAACCATACTGCTACTACTACTACTAATAAAAATAATAAGTAGCATAGCACTGGCCATCCATGACCACCCCTTAGCCCATGTTCCACATTATTATTCAAATTATTTTAGAATTCAACCACTGGATACCAGTACAGTAGTGTGGAGGTCTGTCAAGATGATTTCAATACTTATTAAATAAATAAAGAAAGAAAGAAAGAAAGAAACAAACAAATAAATTAAATCCCCTGCAGTTAAATGTTTAACTCAGCCTGAGTAGCAGTGCTTCACAGCTGCACATAAGCAGTTAATCAGTAATTATGGATGAGTCATTGTTTAAAACTCAGCATTCTGGCAGACAGGCTTTAATGAGAACATCTTCAAAACGATGAAGGATAAGTTAAGCTGGTCCTCCTTTCTGCCTCCTGCCATCAATCTTTGTGCCTCCACATGGAGCGTGTGCTTTTTCTCTCTCTTTCCTCTCTGCACTTTTCTCGGCTCGGGACTTGTGCGTCCCTCCTAATCACCTCTCTTGTCACCATCACCTGCCGTCTCCTACTCCGTACTGTCCACGCTTTCAAACACGTTCACATTCACTTTCCAGCTTCCCCTATTCCTTCCTGCAGTCGAAAAAAAGGAGGGAGGGAAGAAGAGGCAACACCGGTGACCGGTTTGTTTTTGGTAGGTGCCTTTCACAACGATGTGTCACTTCCTCTTTAAGTTCTCGTTATCTACCTTCTCCTTCTGCGCCACTTCCAATCTCCTTTTTTTTCGGAGGTCGGACTGCCTTATTTCTGTTTGGTGAACTAATTTCTCCTTTTTGTCCTCCCCTGCTATGGTCTTTCATGCTGTGAACCATTCCCCCAATCAAAACGTTACTACAAAGGCATTTTTTTGGTAAATGGAATCTTTACACACTGCTGGGCGGCTGATAAACAGATCTAATTTTGTCTCTTACTGCTCATCCCATAATGAAGTCAAAATGCAATTATCAGTAATGTTTCAGAAAAGTACAGACAGGGCGGAATGGAGGCACAGCATGTACATCCACGCGTGCTCTTTCTCTCTCTCTCTCTCTCTCTCTCTCTCTCTCTCTCTCACACACACGCAACACACTTTGCCATTTGGCCTGAGTGGGGTTACTGAGTCTGCAAATGATAAACAAGTCGAAAAGACACGACTGTTGTGAGCACGCAGCGCGCTCTTTGGGAGGCATTTTCGAGCAACGCCTTGCAGTTTCTAATACACTGCAGCTGGGTTTGCTACTTAACACTTCTTTTGTGATGACAGTGAGAGGGAAGCAATTATTCAGGCCATTTTAAAAGTGGCTGCATTGAATTTGCAAACCGCCAGGTGCTGAAGACTTTGTGCAGATTTGCGTGCCACCCAAGCTGATAAAATGCTAAAGTTAGGCTGATTGTGTCATTTTTTTCTTATTTATTTTCTCCATTAAAAAACTGCTAACAATGATTCCAGAGCAATCAAAATGTGCAGGCCTCAGGAGAAGTTGGGGTGCCTTTGTAACAGTAGCATTTGCATCACAAGTCGGGGGAATGTAGCGCATTAGCAGCGAACAATTAAAAATCGATAGTCAGTCTGGAAGACCACTGTGTCAGCTGTGTCTGTTGAATTTCAGGAAGCAAATAGTTCATTAGGGTGGCATGGTGGCACAGCAGGAAGCGTCGCTACCATACATCTCCAGGGTTCATAGTTCGATCCTGAACTCCGTGTCTGTGATCTGTGACAAGTTCTCACTGTCTTTATATGTTGGAACGTGTTGGAACATGGATTGATCATGCTAAAGAGATAGGTGTTAATATATACGCATGGTGCCCTGCGATGGGCTGGCGTCCCATCTAGGATGAATTCTCACATCTTTCACCCAGTGTTCCCGGGATTGGCTCCAGATCCCAAAGACTGGTTCATCAATCTTCAGTAGCCATTATCTTGGGTGAATCTCTGAAACATTAGACACAAGGCAGGGTGGGACACCAGGCCATTGCAGGGCATTACACACAACACACAATCAAACTGACACCCAAGGGAATTGTAACATGTTTTGGTATGTGGAAAGAAACTGGGGAACCCAGAGGAAACCCACATGGACAATAACGAGAGCTCGGGATCAAATGTCCAAGTGGAGAAAGGGTCTAATATCTTCAAAATTTCAAATCCTGACAACGCCACATCGGTTGTGGCTGGGACTCGAAGACAGAATGACTGTCTCTGCTCTCTGGGATGGTCTTTTTATCTTCCCTGTTGATCAGATCGACACTAAACAATCGCAGGTGTCTGTCTATACACGTCTCGTCCTGTGACACTACATGAGCCGAAGAAGAAAATACTAACAGGCTTCACGCGTCTCAGAGGAAGCACATGCCAGCCTTTGACCTCCCACGTTGGCAGATGTCATGTGATAAGGGAAAAGGAAATGGCAGTGAATAGGTTGGTAGAACATTGGGTAACAATCCCAAAAAGACAAAACCCAACAACTTCCAAGTGTTATTCACAAATACAATCCAACTGAAACCCAAAAATGGTGATATTTCATAAGGACTAGTGTGGTATTATTCAATTTTTTAAGTTTGTTTCTTCCTCCAGTTGTCCCCAATCTGAATGGTGAGCTGAAGGGACAATTTCTGCTGTCATCCCTTGTTTCAAATCTCTAGGGCTCCTGATCCAGAGCTCTCACCATGAAGTAGGCACTTCGGCACATTGGATTTCATGTCGAGGAGAACAGGCACGGACACAGAGCAGGTGTAGAGAGGGAGTTGGGAAAGGAATAGAAAGCGGCAAAGCAAAATCTCTCTGATAGACAGCCTCAGCGCCTCGGTCCCCTATCTTATTAGGGGAAAAGAAATAAGGAGGTAGATAGACAGATAGACAGAGAGATTGTGTGTGTAAGCATAGTGGATGGATAGAACTGGCTGAGAGTGAGCCTTAGGGACAACAGAGGGCAGGAGAGGGCAAGTGTGTTTTGTGAGTGTGTGTGTGTGTGTGTGTGTGTGTGTGTGTAGCTTGCGCCAAGCTACTGAGGAGATTGCCGAGGCTCCCAGTAGATGCAGGGTTAAAGGTCCAAGCTAGAGACCTGAGAGACTTGTAAGTTAAACTATAGCTACTTCCACATTGGTAACTGCTGCATCCAGAGGGCTGGCCACTGGCAACCGGATCAAAAAAAAAAAAAGGGAAAGGAAAGATAAAACAAACCTGTGTATCTAGCCAAAAGATTAGGAGGGTGTTTTTATCCCCAGAGTAAAGCAACACCTCTTTACAAGACGTTCTCTTTTAGAAGTGTTGTTCTATATCATTCTCTCGCAGCAGGGGGAGAAAAGAGAGTGGCTGTTTTTTTTTCATGCTGCTCCCAGCTGACAGCAAAATGCTGCGAGTCATTAGGCCAGGGTAATCTAATGCCTTCCATCGAGCCTCAGCTCTCACTTAGAGTATTAATTGGTGAGTGAGTCACCTCACCTTTCCACGTCTGAAGAGGAAAGTGCTGAGAAGGTTCCTTTGAGTTTACCATAATTAATTACTGTGACAACCAAGGTGCGGAGAAAAAAAACCCAAGCAAATCTTTAAGATCTACAGCACACCAAGCTTGGCTAAAGGTTGGGCAACATGTTAGATGATGCAACTACAGTACATGCTGGATCATTAGAGGTTTAATGCTCGAGTTTAACTGATGCCAAAAATCTGTTTGAGAGACATTAAAAGGCTATCAAAACCCAGAACTGTCCATTTCCTGGCAGACAGCACGGGGGAACACTCTGAAATACGGCAGCTACACCATGAAAAACGCAGCCTAGCTAGGTTCAGTACTTTCTCTGTAATTTGGAGTTCATTTGCATTGTATTTCAATGAACACGCCAAGAGTTTGCGAGCGATTTCTACCCTTTGCATTTTAGCTGCGCAGAGGAACTACTTAACATGATATTACGAGAACAGGTTATGGTCAGTAGTTATGGAATACGCTAACGTGTCAGTCATATGAACGGAGGTTGTACGTGCTGGTTGCGCTTCGTAATCTCAGCAACATATCTACCGGAGCAGCTTATGAAAATGTGCCATGTTATGCAAAAATATGCAGATATAAGAGACCACTCGCAGCAGGGAAATCTGGGTTACACTGGAGTTAATGGCACATTTTTACATTTTACATTTTCACACCCTCAGAAGCAAAGTGCACATGCGCACACACACACACACACACACACACACACACTGTTCTTGGGGGTGATCAGGAGAGTGAAGAGAGGCACACTGTAGAGAATCCGATTACTCTCGCTCCAGAGTCCGGTCCATCTCCACCATTATCCCATTACTGCAGCGTGTCCTCTCTCCACTGCAATTAAGGCAAACCTTCAGAGACATGAGAGGCCCATCTCTTTTTGGCAAACACCATCCATCATATGTTTAGGATAATATCGAGGGAGAGCAATAGATGCCTCTGATTAGTGTTTGAGCTTTGCTCGGAGAGGTCTGATGGATTGAGACTGGACAGAGAGCAGGAATGAGAGTATAATGGAGGAGCTGTGGGCATCTCTAATGTACAAGGGTGTGGGGAGCCCGAACAGAGAGCCAGGTCTGGTCCAAACCAGCCCTCTGGGGCTAAATGAGAGGAGGGAAGGGGGTCAAATGGCAGTGCTGATGAAACAGGATGCGATATGTCCTTGCCAGTTGTGGAAGTTTAATTAAAACCTGGAGTCTCGCCACAGAAGGGGTGTCAGAGAAAGAGAGATAAAGGTACAGGAGAAAGAGAATGACAGAGTGCAATGAAGAAGCTCAGAGATCCATCCAAAACAAACAGTTAATGAGAAGACAAGAATAATGGCGCTTGCACTAATAACAAATTATTAGTGTGTTGCTAGGTTGGGGTGGGGTGTTTTGGAAGAGGGGGTGGGGTGTTGTGGTGTTCATGAAAATGGCTAACAACAGCATGCTGAGGCTAGTGATTTACAGCTCTTGTATCTGGCTCTTGACTATGGAGCGTTAATGAGAGGCCGTGATGAGGCTTGTTAGCGGGTAACGAGCCGTGGCTCTGATGCCACCCCTTGGACTGAGTCAGGAGAGGGAGGGAGCAGATGGATAAATGCTCCACCACCCGAGATACTATCATAAAAGTCATTGGTGTCATCCTGACGTGTCCCGTTGTACCTCCTATCTACGGCATAATAGTGTACAAAAAATATATAACTATATATAATAATATACAAACTTTGATATATTGTATCAGAGATAACAGAAAGACAAGGTGACGTTTTTCTGATCTTTAAATGTCCAGTTTGGGTGAGTCTTTGCCTACTGTAGCCTAAGATTCATGTTCTTGGTTGACAGGAGTGGAACCTGATGTGGTCTTCTGCTGTTGTAGCTTATCCGCCTCAAGAGTCGATGTTTTATTCATTTTGAGATGCTTTTCTGCTCAGCACGGTTGTAAAGAATGATTATTTGAGTAACCGTAGCTTTCATGTCAGCTCGAACCAGTCTGGTCATTCACCTCATCTGGTCTGATCTCTCATCAACAAGGTGTTCACGCCTATAGAAGTCCTGCTCACTGGATGTTTTTTGTTTTTCTCACCTTTCTGTATAAGCTCTAGAGACTGTTATGTGTGAAAATCCCAGGAGATTCGCCGTTTCTGAAATACTCGAACCAGCCCATCTGGTACCAACAACCACGCCATGGTCAAAATCACTGCAATCACATTTTCCCCCATTCTGATGTTTGATGTGAACATTAACTGAAGCTCTTGATCTGTATCTGAGTGATTTTATGCTGCATGCTATGCTGATTGGCTAACTGGATGATTTGTAATAGCGAAGCTCCATACTTAAGAGAATATGGTAATGCATCGACCTGATTTTT
>JAOTRR010000022.1:11191450-11203218 GCA_028570945.1 Gogo arcuatus
TTACGTTGGGAACAGACAAAAAAATCCTGGATCCACATACATATCTGGATTTGCAACAAAATCTAGTCAATTGTTCCTTGGCCCATGGCTCACCTTTCCTCCAAATCTCATCAAAATCTGTTCACTACTTTTTGAGTTACGTTGGGAACAGGAAACAAACAAACAAACAAACAAACAAACAAACAAACAAAAGGAGGCAAAAACAACCTGCTCCAACAATGTTGGTGGAGGTAATAATAAGTCATATGCATGACTAACACTGTGTAGCTAAAATAAGATAAACTTTATTGATCCCCATTGTGAAAATTCACATCTTAGAGCAGCTCCAAGTTGAATGAATTAATGATAAATGAATTAATCAGAAGTAAAATATGTAGCTGATGATAAATATGCCTAGAAAGTTATGTTCGCTACAGCAATCGGTGCTAGTCGGTGCTAATCGGACCTGCCATTAGCAAAGAAAACAGGCAAACTTCGTTAAATGTAGCCAGTTATTGATAGCAAATTAGCGAAACTTACCTCAAACGCTTTCTGAAATTAGATGGAGCTCATGTTGCAAAGGAGATGCCTTATTTTAGACACGTCTTTGCTTACTTATGGTATATCTTATATATATAACATATAATAAATAAAACTGTAATAAAAAAAATAATACATTTTGTTATTTCAAATCTTAAAACATTTCTGAATTTTTCTTTTTTTCAATCACTGACGGATGGATTTCATGGATGCTATATGACATGACATGACGACTAATTTGAAATTTAATGAAATTTTTAAAAAGTGTATTTATAATCATATTTATTCCTCTTTTTTAATAATATATACGAACATCGTCTGAATCAAATTCTAATCTAAAAAAGTTTTCAGTTGTGCCTTGTAAATATGTACTATTAAACCTGAAAGTGCCATGCAGTCAGAAATCTACAATTCCACTTCTTTTTATTTTCCTCTGTGCAAAGATGTGATCAAATGGACCCTGCAATTTATGTCTTTTGTATGTCTGGAGCAGAAAAGGAAGGACAGGCAGGTGAGAACAATACGAATAACACGAATCTCAAAATGAAATGAAATGATGAAAAGATGTGGTTTGCTGAGCGATGAGATGAAAACAATTGTTGTTGATTTCTGGTGCTAAACCTTAAACTATGTTTTCACTCTTCCACACATAAACTAGCAGTTAGAGATCTGTAGGTGGGTGATTGCATGTTCTTTCATTATGATTACAATCAGAAATGGTCAATTATTAATATGGCGTGAGGCCTTTCATTCACAAACCTGAGTACTGCACTTCCTCTAGGTTTGGTGTGTAGAGATGCTTATTGAGGTCGCAATGGAACTGAATTGAGTAATTTGATATTGGGTTAAGAGGCTAAGCAGTGAACTCTGCCTAGTCATGCCTCTGTAGTCAGGAATTAATTTCAGGTGGGGGTGAGGAAGTATGCTAAATAAAATCACAGCATGATGTACAATTTAACAGATAAGTTTGACATGTTCATGCACTTTGAGTGGATGTCACATAGTAGTAGAAGTGGTGGTGGTATTCAGAATGTCATTTAATTATGTACCGTCAATCAAACTTGCCATATTAAGAACGTTAACAGGCGTGGGAAGTAAAATACCTTTATAACGAAACCACTGAAAATGATTACATTTAGTACTTCAGTGACTGTCACCTTGATATCTCTCTTCTCAGAGTGTACCGAGCTGGCTAGTAGCTTTCAAACAGAAATGGACTGGTTAATACTGTTTCTCAACATAGCAGCTGGTAGCCAATAAAATGTTATTAAACATCGGGAGATCATGAGTTTGAATCCCGACAATGTCACAGCCATCCACAGTCAGGACCCAAGGAAGCAAAAATGGCTGTGCTCTCTGGGTAGCATTATAGTGACAGTAGCCAATTCTGGGCATCTGTGAGCTGTGGGCGTGAGGGCAGATAACACTTTCCTTCTAGTGTATTACGTGGCCCTGTGACGCAGCATGAGCAGCAGTTTGAAAGGATGCAGTTGGCTGGCATCACGTGCCTCAGAGGAAGCATGTGCTAGTCTTCAGCCTTCCAGGTTGGGAGTTGGGGAATTGGCAGGTGACCAAATTTGGGAGAAAATAGGAAAAAAATGTTAAAGAAAACTAAGGGATGTGTTCATTTGACGTCTGCAATGGTTAAATCCGGAGGAATCATAATAATAACACTGTTGACATTTTATTAGCATCATTATAGTAGGGCTGTAGGATGCAGGTCTGCTCTTGGACTCGAGTCTAGTTTCTCTACGTTTTCTGTGCTGACTTGTCTCAGAATTATCAGCAATTGTAACTGGACTTGCCACAGTCTTAGACACTGGACTTGCTAAATGTGGTTTTGAACTCAACCAAGAGTTTGTAAAAATCATGATAATGTTGACTTTTCATGTGGACAAAGTTTGACAAGAAGTAATTCTTTGTTCTAGAAAAGAAAGCCTAATCATTGGCGCAATACATGAACATGGCCAATGAGGTTTGCAGTCTCAATTTTGACTTCATTTCAACTCAATCCCCTCCTGGCTAGTCCTGGTCTTGGACTTGACAATGACAGTCAATGACAGACGACAGCCCTACTTCATATAGCCCTACATTTTCTTGACTACAGCCCCTTCATCTTCATTCATTTTGGTCCTTATCATGGTCAGGGTTGTGGTGGATCCAGAGTCCATCCTGAGAACACTGGGTGTGAAGTGGAAGTACTTCCTGGATGGGATGTCAGTCCATCGCTGGGTTTGATTCCATCACCATGCACAAATCCAGTCACTTGATATCAAGGGTACACTAAATCAGACATGAATTTAAACTAATAATCTAACGTGTTATACTATTTTGGACTGTTTTGTTAAATTCCATTTTGGAATGATTGGAATTCATACTTGGACTTGCCTCATTCTTGGGTAGTGGTCTCGCTAATTATGGTCTTGGTTTCAACTGAGAGTTTGTAGAAATAACGTTCGGGTTGTTTTTTTTTCACATGTACAAAGTTTGACAAGGAGTAATTCCTTCTTATAGAAAACAAAGCCTAATCATTGGCGAAATGCAAAAATGAAGCCAACTAGTTCAGGGTTGTGGTGGATCCGGAGCATATTACATGAACTAGGCACAGGGAATTCTTGGTAGACGGGATGCCAGTCCATCGCAGAGCTTGATTTAATCACTATGGGCAAATACAGTCGATGGAAATCAAGGGTGCACTCTGTCAGACATGAATTTAAACCGATAATCGAATGTGTAAAATTATAAAACAGAAATACATGGAAAAACCCAAGAAAAGCCTGGAAATCCTGTCAGACTAGGCACTTCATTCCCATCAGTGCCTGTCCCTTTCCCCCTGTAGGCTATCACAGGGATTGGATAATAACTGCACAGGTTTGTGCCTCTGGCTCATGTGGACCAGCTCCATTTCTGTTTCCTGGCTTAGTCAAGTCATCTAGTTGCAGGCTATTTTCTGGATATTAACCTATGCCAATTACAATCAGTTACACACTCGTCCTGCCCTCAGTATTCCCATGCATGAAGTATATCTTTCCTCCAGCGTTATTTCCTTGCTTTGCATTCCTCTAATTAAGCTCACAACAGAACAGACAATCCCCTGTCTTGCTATACCATTATGCCAAGGGCTATCTGTAAAACTAGTGGTGCAGCAGCTCGTCTTGGCATGTTACATCGCTGTTAGCCAAGAGATTGAATGTCCTCACACATAGTCAATTACTTCCAACTTGCCAGTGGCAAAAGTCCTGTAGAACTGAATCAGTGCCATGGTTATTTGCACACGTAATTAGAATTTCTACACACTTATTCTATCTTAGAAGCAATAAATGTTCCAAAAGATGGCACAATTCATTAGCAGCCCAAGAATCTTTTTGTCAAACTCCCCAGCAGCCATATGGAAAAAAGTATGTGGCAACCCCATAAAAATGTGTAGAGAAAAACATTATACACTTTCTTTCTTTCTTTTTTGACTGTATAAAGAAGTATCATCATCAGTTCTTTATAATTCATTACAGAATTACTGCAAAGAAGGGAAAATCAATTCTTTACCCACATTCAGTTATGTCCTGGGTAAAGATCGTTAACTGGAAAGAAAATGTCACATTATGCTTTGCTGAATAGTAATCCATTACAGACAGAATTTCAATTACATCAGAGAAACTGTGAAATTCATTTTTACTAGAAGACAGAGGGGAAAAAAACAACCCTGATAATATATTCCCTTTTCTACAGACTAAAGACTGTCCAAATCAGTGCTTCCTATGCCATCTTTAATATCATTTCATATCCAGTTTTATCTCTTTTACATGAGACATACCATGCATTCTCACTAGGATGGGAGAGAAAACAGGCATGGGCCAATCTGATAAACACTATATTTAAATCATCAAACCATCTCCACTTGCTTTGGGCTTTCGCTAAATGCTATTTTAAAACTGAAAACTGTGAAAATCTGACTTCTAAAGATGCTTCAGTGATCATTGTGGAAATGCCACATGTTCCAGCAAGTCGTTGTGCTACTTTTTAACCTCATTTACTCAAATAAACACAGCAAACAATTTTAGCCTTCACATCCAACAGATATTCATCACTTGCTTTCAACTTTTTTTTATTCTGATTGGTGAAATGCAATGGTTCTAGTATCTTCATCACATCACCCAGTCTCATTGGCAGACTCCATCCTGTCGCACCCCCCCCGTCACCTCTCCCAAGAGTGATTAATCTCCTAACACTAATTAGATACTTACTAATTAGCATCTGACATGTAAGGGGAGGAAGAAAAACATTTGCACGAGGACATGGGTGGCTTCAGACACCAACACTAAACTTGTACATTCAGGAATGTTGTCAAAACAGGAAGTCAGAGACCACATCTAAGGGAGCCAAGTATGAATGTGGGAAATGCATTAGCTATAAACATGCAGATATGCCTGTTGTCTGGCAAAAGGTGCCGCCAATACTGCCAGAATCTCCAACAACTTCAGCTTCTCCCAATAACTCAACTCAAATCAACCCAACTCAAATAATCTCAAATCAACCCAATTCAAATAAGCTCAGTTCAAATCAACTCAAATAAACCCAAGTCAAGTCAATCCAAATCCAATAAGCCCAATTCAAATAAACCCAAATCAAATCAATCCGAATCAAATAAGCCCAACTCAAATCAACAATCAACCCAACTCAGCTCGACTCAAATAAAATTAACTCCACTGAATTTAACCCAAATCAACCCAAATCAATTCAACGAAACTCAAATCAAATCAACTCGTCAACTCAAACCAACTCAACAGAAAATCAACTCAATTCTGCTCAACTCAAATAAACTCAACTCCACTCGAATAAAATTAACTCAATTCAACTCAAAATAAAACATCAAATCAACACAAAATCAACTCAGATCAAATAAAATGAACTCAGCTCAGATAAACATAAATCAAATTAACTAATCTTCACTCAACTCAAAACTCCTGTAACTCACCTCAAATCAACTCAGTTCAAATAAAATGAACTCAACTCAGCTCAAATTATCAAGTAAAATAAGTTCAACTCAAAATGAACTTCCATCAACTCAGCTCTAATAAAATTAACTCAACACAAATCAACTCAAATAAAAATAAGATTTACTCAAATGAGCAGTTGAAACCCACATCGGAATGTATATACTGCACAACAATATATTTAGCATTTGTACAAATTTTATAAAGCGAATTTCAAACCTTTTCCAGCAGGTTCAAAACTGATAATCAGACTTGCTCCAGTACATCATTAACATTTAAGCTTAATGTATGTATGGCCCTTTCTGTGGATTTCACTTTTTAGTTGAACTGGCAACTAGGCATAATACTGTGCGGGTAACAGTTTAACGCAACATGTAGCAAGCACCTGCCAAAATGACTTACATCCAATGCTAAAACAGACTACATTATACTCATTATAGACAACTATGAGAAGTTGTTGGCCCCTGAAAGTTCAGTGGGCACAAAATAAACACACAAGCAAACCTTACGTCGAAGCAGATACAGGAAACTACGAAATGTTTACCAAAGCTTTACACTTTTCTTGAAAAATCAAGCATTTTCCAGTCACTTGTTCAAAATTAGGTACAGTTCAAACATGTAATATTGCTTTAGAAATTGAGTATTTTTGAGACTTCCAAGCCTCTATAGAAAACAATGTTCTGGAAAACCTGGATCTTTTTACGTTATGTTTACTACATCTATACGCTCTATATGCTACTAACACTCTTATCATGAGCTCATTAAGAGTTATTCAGACAGGTAAAGGCTCTTAGCCATTTAGGGATTCTTAGGGATTTTTCCAGGGAACTCTCCTGAACCACACTCCTGGTCCCCCCCAGAGGGGCAAACTGAGAACTCTTCAGCATTCGAGACTTAATCTTTTTCCCCCCAAAATATAATGGGCCTCAAGGTGGATATGAATGGATTTATACATGAATTGTTCAAATGAGAATTTAAACAAGGTATTCATGAAAATCCAGTGAATTCTGAAAATATTTGTATTCTACTCATGCTCCTGAGAAGTTTAAGTAATTCTTGGTCGACTTTCAGTCATATATTTTGAATGGATTACTGCACTTTTATATATGGAATATACTGTCCAAGTTTAAATTGCTTATTTTTTTTATTACATTTACAATATTTAGCAGATGCCCTCATCCAGAGCAACTTACAGAAGTGCTTTGGAGTCTCTATCAAAAACACATCCTCATGTTAGTCCACTAGGAATTAGGGACTAAGAATACCATCAAAATACTGCAATTTTGTGAAAACCAGTCGTTTAATATTACTGGCATTAATTAAAGAATGTAAAACAATAAAGAAAGTGAGCCAACACAAACCCGTAAATGAAGACAAATAAACATAATCATTCTGTTATTATGATAAAAGAAATGCCACCAATAAATGGAGGCATTTATGGAATCATATATTATTAACTATTTTCCACTTAGGCATAGAAGTGAGTCAAAATAACTTCCACTTCTATTTTTCAGCCGTTACCTTGATCAGTCATTTTGTGCTCCCAGCTGTCTGTACACTTGACCTTTTATGGAGTTTTGTGGGTGTCACTATATGCAAACGAGCAGTGTCAGGAACATGCTTTCCACATTACAAGTGATCAACATAGGCATGATAGTATGAAGAACATCAGCCTTTCTGAAACTTTTTAAAATCCGGCAGAAATTTTAGGTTAGGTTTACACAAAAATGTAACACAATTTTACTAAAAGCCCAAAATTTGACGTCCAACCCAATATTTGGTGAGTTACTCTCCCATGCAATTTGCACAGTAAATCTGCTCAGCTTTGGTTTTGTGTATACTCTTAGAAAACAAGGGTTCCTTAAGGATTCTTTGTTTGTTTAAATGTTCTAGCTTTCTAAAGAAGCTCTGCTTGGAACCTTTTCCGAAAGTAATTCCCTCTGATTTTGGATTCCTCCAGATGGGCAAACCAAAGTACCCGTTAGGATAATTAATGGGACTTTCTTTTCTGCTGGAAGTGTGTTGGTGGTTTCGTGATGCGCAATATGTTGTGTATTTATCTCACCACTCTTTGCCGCCAAGGCCACCTTGCATCCCGATCTGCCTTACACACTCAGAAAGGATACTAACCTGTACCTTTCCTTGATGATGGGGTGGTAATATGTATCTTTCTGGAAATATGGATATAATGTAAATCATTAAAAAAGATTTAAAGTACTTAATTGGGCCTTAATTACCATTCAAAGCATTAAAAGTACATTATATGGACATTTCCATGTAAAATATATGTACTAATGGTACAAAAGGTGTATTCTTAAGGGTATCACTCCAGTAACCACCCCAGTTAGGTACCCTTTCTCTCTTATTTGCACTTTATGTAGTTGTACGTACAGAGCCCATGCTTGGCCTATAATGGTTGAATCATTGAGTCAGGATAGTGTTGTGTGATCAGTTATCACTTCCCACCTGTTCTAAACCTTATTAAATCATTTCTCCTCTAAAACATCAGGAGGAATTGATGACTCAGGTGATTATTCGGTTCCTCGTCATCGCCAGAGTTGACTTCTGCAACTCCCTTCCTAGCAGGTGTTCCTGAATGAGCCATTAGTTCCTCGCAGTTGATTTAAAACACATTAACCCAACTTGTCTTCAATCTCCTTAAGTTCTCCCATGTCGCTCCAATGGTGATTTACCTCTACTGACATCCAGCAGCTGCCCATATTAGATTTATACCCATGATGTTTGCCTGCAAAACCCAAAATGGAGCATTCATCCCCAAGCACTTCGAGCCAATATGAATCAACATTAATCATGTACTTAAAAAGGCACTTGTAATAAAATCTGTGCTGAAGTACGTCTGAATTCTAAAATAAAGTGACATTAAAGATGCATTGTGAAAAATTAAGTCAAGATTCGGTCTTTAACAGGAGTTGAATATGATGTGAATTATTTTTTTTACTCTTTGAGCCCGCCTACTTTTCCACCCATGAACACACAGCTGTGGTTCAACTAGAGTTAGTATTAGCAAGGATTGTCAACGACATCACTTTCAAGAGCATTATAAAACACTATAAATATGCAAAATCCAGTTCATAATTAATGAGAATGATCACAAGTGCAGTCGCTGTCCTTTTGTCTATATAATAAGCAGGATTAGCATCTTAGCAGGGTGTGAATGGGTGTGAGAGAGTGTCTATAAAATTACTGCTAGGATAGCCATATAAACAGAAATACATTCCAGACCATAACACAGCTTTCCAAAGGGGTTTTTCAGCTACGTAATACTTTTCTTCTGAGGTCAGGGCTTTAACTGTCTTTTTTTTTATCACGTACTACATACTTTTTTTCCAGATATTTTTGTATTATTATTATAAGAAAAAACTGACTATTGTGTCTTTAAATTGATTATATAGGTGGTGTCTCAAAGTCCTTAACACGTAAAATTCTAACTCTCAAATTTTTCCATTTCTATCTTTAAAAAAAAAAACAGCTTTCCCCTGGGAAACCGCCATGTATGCTATGACAGCTAGCTAACCTAAATAACATTAGTAATAAACCAACATTAGTCTTAGGGTTCATTTTGACAGCCTTTTAAACATAATGAACACTGTAGTATTCTACATGTATTATTTTTATTAGATTAGAACTACATATTTAGGGGAACTCTAGTGTATGTATGTATAAGCACTGACTCTACTGTTTCTGCTAGTACCTTAGCATCTTGGTATCTTTATCATGAAGATACAGGGCAAGCGTTTCAGTTAATGTTTACATCAAACATCAGAATGGCAAAAAGTGTCATTGCAATGACTTTGACTGTCGCATGGTTATTTGGTATTTCATCAGATGCTGATTTCCAGGGATTTTCACATGCAACAGTTTACACAGAAAGGTGTGAAAAACAAAAAAAACATCCAGCGAGCAGCAAATCTGGGGGTAGAAATGCCATATTGATGAAATGTCAGAGAAGGATTATTGCAAGATTGGTTTGAACTGACAGGAAGGCTATGGTAACTCAAATAACCAGTCTTTACAGCCATGGTAAGCAGAAAAGCATCTCAGAATGCACAATACACCAAACACTGAGGCAGTGAACTGCAAAATGTGCTTGTTTAAATGAGTCATTCAACTGAAATTGCAAAAAAAAGAACAAAAAATGCATCTACTGTATATGGTCAGGGTCAGAGCTATATTATGAAATCTGAGGAAATTTTTTTTTTTTCACAAAGCAATTACTTTCCTTTGTCCATTGCAGTGACATCTGTAAAGGACTGCTCCTCACCTCCTATAAGTAAGAGGCAGAGCACTCATGAAAGCAGATCAAACAATGACATTTACTCTCAATCTGTCCTTGCCTGTATTAGTCTTTCAATTTAAGATGTGAGGAGCCTCGCAGAACCAAATGTCATCTGTAAGCCCTTACTACGGAGGGTGCTGGGACAAGCTGCTCATCACATGGTGTAGGGGTACAGCCACTGTAAACACACACTGCGAACTTGACTTGAGAGCCCCTTGATATGCCGCTAATGATTTGCAGCCACACTGAAATGTGTCACAGAATCTCGCTGGTTAATTAAGTTCCTCAGTAGCAGCATCTTCAGGAGGCGAGAGGTTTTGCGCAGAGGGGGTGGGTAGTTGTCCACGGCCTAGCGAATGTTATTTAGAAATGTGTGATTTCGCACAGTGAAAGGTTCACAGATGTCTTGAATGTCTATCTTCATGCTATTTGCAGCTAAAACTCAACAAACCTACTGTAACCCACCGAATCCATGTCGCGTAATCAGCAGCGGAATGACTCAGGCTTGACGTCAAACACAGGTCCCTCATTTCAACACATTATGTGGTGTCAAATCATACCTGTGCATGCAAAGTGCTTGAAATGAGAGAATGTCTTTGACTGTGTGTACCACACACAGGGAGAACACCTCCTGCTGATAGCACTATTCAGGAAATACACACTTTCTGATCACAGCCCATACTGTGATCACAAGCATTTGGCTTCCTTTCTTCTCTCCATTCTTTTCATCAAGGTCAAGTGACAGAAGGTAATTATTATTACAATGTTGGCAAATGCAAAGCAAAGTTTCATGACACTGTAATCTAAAAAATGATTAGAAATATGGAAATATCAAACAAACCCATGTCCATAATAGATATAAATGGACCTATTGATATTACATTAATTTTAAATGAAGTGGAATTAGTTTTAACTGGCTGAGTCACTCTATTGTCTCAGAAGGAAAAATTAAGCTCATGACCTTAGCATTCTCTCCATCTCATAAGGTTCTAACCGGATTAAAAATGAATGGCTTAGAGAACCTTTAGAATACTGAGGTCACGATGTGTCTGGCTTGGCCATCATTTTCATACGTCAAGTAACAAATCCAAGAGAAGGTGACGCAAACCAGATTTAATTCCACACTTCGTTAATGTGGGTTTCCGGATGCCCCTGCCAGGTTGGTTATTTATGCAATATCACACAAGCAAGAGTGTGATTATCTACGACACTCGGCTCGTGCCTGCGCCAAATCACAGTCGTGCCGTTATTCAGTATAACCACACGATTGCGAGTGTGATATTGCTCTTATATAACAGTTCTATAAACAAGAAATTAATATCAAGTAACTGATGTTTCAGACACAATAATCCCCGATGTTCTGTTTATTTTTGTTCCGCTAATGGAAATACTGTAGATGCCAAAAAAGCCACGCTCACCTTATAGTATGATGGCAAGCTGGCTAGCTAGCACCAATTGATTTTAATCCTGGCACCCATTAAAATTCTTCCATTTCATCTTCATCTAACAAGTTTTCTTATTTTAAGCCAAAAGTTATATTCCTGAAAAGTATCCTTTGCTATGTCTGCTGATGATATTGTTAACTCTACTGTAGTAACGGTTTCAAACTAGGAAGTGGAAATTTACGTTGCGAACGCAGACGAGCAGAGGGATCCACACAGCGGAACATCCCAGTGCGCTTGTAGGAAATATAAGCACTCTTGGAACGTCGCTCAACCAATCAAATTAGTGGACCGGAACTAACTGTTGTGTAATGTGTTTAGATCACGTTGCTGAATAATTCTCAAATCTGATTGATCAGAAGGTGTTCATTTTCTACAACAACAGCTCTGACATTAGTGTTGGCTGCAAGACAAAGCAAAAATCAAGTTATTGTGCCTTTAATATGGCATCATTTCTATAGTAATTGTCACGTCCGCGAAGGCTCGGAACTCCGAATCCCAGAATGCACGGCGACCTTC
>JAOTRR010000022.1:11294753-11310617 GCA_028570945.1 Gogo arcuatus
TGCAGAAATATAGAAAATTCTAAAGGGTTCACAAACTTTCAAGCACCACTGTAGTCCAGGAAAAACATTTCCCCACCTTTTCAACCTGCTGCCAAATGTTAAGCTGGTACTCACAGTGAGCACTGGTTTGAAAGATGTGAAAAAGACCAGGTGTTAATTTAACAACACTTTTCCATCAGATAATACTGTAATAGATATTACAGTAACAAAATTCTGTAATTCCACTTTTGTTGTTTGTTTCTAAGCGATCAGTACCAAGGCTTGTGTTGATATAACAGTGACATAATCAGTGACATAATCATATAATTAATTATTTGGCATTTGTTTATACTTATTTACCATGATATTTATTTACTGTCACTGATTTAACTTGATGTTACATTCCGAAAAACCATAAGACACATAAAAAAAAGCAGTCCCCAGTTTAGGCTGACTACAAAATGGCTTCCTATTCACTGTGTCTGCTCACTACATAGGGTGGAACATAATAACTTTACAACATATATAATATCAGATAGAACAACATTTAAGATTGTGCAAAATTGCAGGACATACACTTTACAACGTTTTGTTGTATTTTAACATCTCCTGGCATGGCCTTTCTCTCCATTTGCTTGCATGGCTTCATCTGGGTTGCTTGTACTTTTCTGAATAGTTTCAACTATCCGTACGTGTACACCAGACCATCAGACCACAATAATGTATTCGAAACACAACAGCTCTGATCAACATTCTTTAGCAAGTCTAAGTACTCATTTTCACTTACTAAACACATCATTTGTCATCAATAATTCATATTATTGTGGTCACATGCAATGGGATAAAAACCAATGAAATCCAGCCAGTGGGTGTTTGTCAGCTGTTAAGTACTCTTAATGTTCCCTTCAAATGCAACGTTTTATTTATGCCATAATGCTCTAGGCTTGCTGTCACATTTGTACAGACGCTAAGGCGTCACTCATACTATTTTTGATATAACATCAATATCAAGGTCTAAGAATCAGCTCATCCTTATTTGAGACCACCTGTAAATTTTATCACTGCCCGGGGCACTGCATGTCCCGTATCTCTCTGCTCAACACTGATGTATGCATACACTGTACGTAGTATCACTGATCTATGACAGTTCTCCACTTTCCTCACACCTTGCAAAATTTATTTAATGGTATACTGCATCCTACAATGATGTAAGAATAAATTGTAGACAGCTGTCCTTTTGGCTAACCGGCTTGATCAATCGCACTATAACAAGAAGCTCCATCGTATGATGTTTAGAAGTGAATTAAAATTCTTCCTGCTCATACAATGTCTACCCTTCCATGATTAACGAAAAAGCAATGTGGCAGATGGACTCATATGCATAAAGTTGAGCTCAGTGCATCATGTACTGCAGGATCCAACAAGTTCTCCACTGAAATGAATAAGACATGGCATTGCAAACTTACTAATAGTAATCAAGCCATCTCATGTTAGTAAATACGACATATGTTCGGGGCATAAAATACATCATGGCAAAACATGTCAATTTCGATTCCATTTGATACAAATTTTAAGGATTTGAAACTCAATAGCAGATGATATAGAACAAGTCTTTGACAACTCTTGTTGATTGATACCCTCCAAATATATTTTGTCCATGTCCAAAAGATTTTTCAGACTTTAGTTATCAATTTAGGGGTTGCTGGATAGGAGCTATAAAAGAGAAGGAGTAAGTCCTCAGTATTCATTCCAAGCTGGTACAGCCAAGGAGCCAAGGAAGCAAAACTAGCCATGCTCTCTGGGTGGAATAGATGATATACTCTCTCCCCTGTCAATCCTAGTTACACTAACCAATCGTGGGTACTGATGAGCTCATGTATGCGAAAGGGAGCAGACAGCGCTTACCTCTGAATGGGATGTGCTGTTCTGTGACACAGTTCGAAGGGACATGGTTGGCTGGCTTAGACGAAGTATGTGTTAGCCTTCACACTCCCCAGTTTGTAGTGGTCATGTGATGGGGGAGTTGGCAGTTGGGTGGGAACTGGCAGGTGAACAATTTAGGGAGAAAATGTGGCTATTACACAGATGGTACTGTATATCCATGTCATATTTCCTAGGTACTGAAGAATCAAATTGTTGGAAAGGAATCCCCCACAGGTCATGTTTGCTCACAGAGAGATGGTAGTGGTGAAAAGCATGGCCACTCAGGCAAGAATGAAGTGGAGACTTGCTCTCGGTATCAATAAGTGATAATCAAGTTGAGCGGTCATCTTCCTGGCAAACTGAGGAAGGTTCTGTCGTGGGGCTCCATTAAAATTAATCCCCTAAAATCCACCTCGGGCAGTGCAGAGCACGACTCAAAATTCCACAGCATGAGCCACGCTGTCACTGAACAGCAGCTGGCTGACAATAAATGGACTATGGTTTAGCAAAGTAGCGAACAGAATGAGAAAGAGAACCAGAGAAAGTAGAGCCTTCACTTGCAGTGATCTAGTGTAGAAAGAAGTGTAGAGGACGGATGAGCAGAGTGACTTTTAAACTCTGAGGACTGGGAAAAACACAAGGAGGAGGTTTTTAGAAGATCATGAATGGAGCATATAAGTGAGTTCCCTGTTGAAGGCAATTGGTAGTTATGGATAAGAACCAGAAGAACAGATCTATGCTAACAGAGTCACACCTTTAACACACTACAGCAGTAATTCAGTAAGCAGTGACTAAGGGTGATGGTGCTTCAACACCTCTCTAGAACATACAAGTGTTTCTAGGACACATTAAATAGCACTCCACAGGTTAACCTATTTGGTACATTTCATATCAAATCACTTCACTACAGCAGAAAAAAGAAAGATTTCAAGTGCTGCGAGGGCTCAAACATTAAATCAAGGTGGCATTTAGCCAATTGATTTTGGCAAAACATGCTAGGTGGAGACGTAGGTTGTGTTCTCAGTGATCTAATTGAAACAGTCCTTTTAGCTGAAAATTTCAGAAGTGAACTAACAAATTATCACAGCATTGAGCCAAAGAGAGCTAGGGTTTTTTTCCCAGCCAATTTTTTCTTCTTCTTTTTAGTCTCTCTCTCCATATATGGATCACTCCCTCAAGAACGTTCTGGATCTGTCTATTTCTGATTCCACAAATAGGTGGTAAAGTAGAAATGTCAAGTCCTCCTCCTCCTTATGTATGAAGGAGGTGAAGGAGATTTTTCTGCCAGATTTTGAAGTTACAGTGTGGTGTAGCACACTGGGGTTTCTGTAATACAGAGTGAAGACTAGCTGGAGTGTAGAACATCTCCGGAGAAACCACAGTACAGTTCACCTTCGTCTCCAGTCCTGAGGCAAGAATGTGTTCAGTCTCCTGAGGTGAAGGGAAAAAAAACATGACTGTGACTGCAAGGCCTTTGCGTCTGGCTTAATATCCTCCAGGTTCCATAATTCTGTTACGCTACTTTTTCTAGCATAGTCATCTAGCTCTGACAATGCTTAACCAGCCACTCATATGCTTTGGCAGATTTACAGAACTATACATTTTTATTTCTAGGAAGCAACCCAGAGGCAACAGTGGCAAAGAAAAAAAAAACTTCCTGAAATGACATGAGGAAGAAATCTTCAAAGGAACTCGACTCAAAAGGGAACTCATTATCTTCTTGGTGACAATGGATAGTGGGATTATACATAAATCATTACTCTTCAACAACTGTATACTGTGAAGATAAATAGTACTTAGTGTATTGGAAGGATGTTCAGTGTGCGCACATTGTGACATCCTGAGACAAGCACAGGACAGTCTTCATGATTACAGCAGCAGTTCGTAGGTACAAAGGTACAGCATCTAGGTAAGATTATCCACTTAAGTAAGCATGGGATTTGGGCATAAACTCATTTTGGGGAAATGTATCATGTGGGACCATCCACAGCAGCAGAAGAAGATGAGTCACAAGTTCAGATGCTCCAAGCAGAAGCAGAGCATCAGGATTAATCGGACAAATCCAGAGGACGAGACAAACCACACCATTAGAAGTCTCAGGATTGGGTACCGGCATCACATCAGGCACATGCCGGAGTACAGGTACAGCTCGATAGTGAGGGAGAGGGAACAAATTATTAGATATGTTCTTATCATACAGTGGTTTAAAAGTGTGTACAATGTGATCAGTATGCATGTGGAGACTCCAGCAGGTCTAGCTATGACAGCATAACTAAAAGGGAGTGCCAGAAGGTAACATAGGCATGAGGGCAGCCTTGTGATATTTCTTTCTCTCTTGGCTCATTAAACCTTATTTGTCTTTTAAAGTTCAGTTTCTTTGCAATGAGAAAGTAAATGGCACTGAGCCAAAATTGGCAGGACCTGGTTGACAGCTTTGTAAATGGTAGAAGGGCATCATGGCAATTTTAATTACTGGAGTACCACACTGCCTTCTTGATGTAACAATTTTCTAAAATTACAAACTAAAACCGGCAGTTATGTTTCTTAGTCGCCAACATATCAACAATTGGGTATATCAAATCAGATACTTGGGGGAAAGAACAAACACACCACACAAAGACAATAGGTAGAGACTGTGTGAAATGGAAATTATACAGTGTTTTATTCACATAATGTGATGTTTGTAATGAACTTCATTGCATTTTTGGGTGTTCCCTCTGCTGTAGTTTTCTCGGTGTAGGCTTAGGCATGCCTTGCATTTCAGGTCCAGTTCATTGTAATGCACCTTGTTCTGGTACCTCATTGGATGACCACCGAATGCCACAGGCCTTGCCCCTGCCCCTGCTTTCTTATTGGTTGGAAAAAAACTACTGGATTTCTATATGATAACTCATCATTCGAATGCGAATATATTATTCGGAATGAACAGATATTATGTTATAAACAGATACAAATACAGACACGATTAGGAATATTGTTTTCTATTTTAGTGTATGAAGCTCACGGGACAAACAGAGACCACATTCATTAACCATGCATTTACACCATTCATTCATTCATTCATTCATCCTTCATCCTTAGTAGCCGCCTGGTCAGGGTCACAGTGGTTGAAATTAGGTTAATAGTTTGTTGATGTTTTGGGAAATAAAACCAAGTATACATGTTAGAAAATGTCTCATGCAGGTACAGGAAAAATAATGAATAGATAGATTAAAAAAGATAGATATAAAAGATGGATAAAAGCATTAACATGTACATCTCTAGTTGAGATCAATTATGAACTCGAGTAATGTGGCTGAGGTTGAGGAACTGTCAGAACCAGAATTTACACACCATGTTGAGTTGGGTTTCCAGGGGCGTAGTGGTAGTGTTCATATTTAATAAAAATAAATGTAAGGAGGAGATCACAAGTTTGAATCCAGATGATACCACAGTGACCTGTAGCCGGCAACCAAGGGAGCATAATTGAGAAACATGGGAGAGAGATACATACTTGCTCTACCCTGTCAATCACAGCAACACTAGCCAATCATGGTCATCTCTGAGCTCATGGATGTAGAAAAGGCCAGATTCTTTCCTTTTTGTTAGTCTTCACCCTCTATGGTTGGTAGCAGTCATATGATAGGATAGATCTGGCTTGGAAGGAATTGGCAGGTGGCCAAATTATGGAGGAAAATAAAGAAAAAAAGCCTTCTGATTTGGGCGACACCCACTTTGGCTTTAAATCTGAATACAGATACGGATGATTGGATCACTAAACAGACTCAGATACAGATTATTGTGTATGACCATCTGCCTCTTCTTGATCTCGTTTATGATTTGCCCTTTTTGGGTTTAGTTCATTTTGACTCTTGTTAGGGAAGAAGGATTGCTTAAACACCTCTATAGAACATACAAGTGTTTCTGCAACTCTTTACATATAACTGCACAGGTTCACCACTTAATCCTATTTGGTACATTTCATACACAATCACTTCTGCATAGCGGTAAAAAGACAGACATTTCAAATAGTGAGCGAGGGTTTGTAAATTACACCAACGTTGCAATTTGCCGATTCTGGCAGAACATACTAGGTGGAGATGTAGGTTATATTCTCGATGATCTAACTGAAACAATCCTTTTAGTTGAAAATGTCAGAATTGAACTAACAAATTATCACAGCTTGAGCCCAAGAGAGCTATTCATCAGTGTTTCTTCATCTTCTTCTTTTTCTTCTTCCTTTGCTCAAGAACGTTCTGAAGAAGAGCTGAAGACACACAAGCTTAAGTGTGGTGTGGTAGGGGAAATTTTACAGTAGCCGCTCTACCTAGTGGTACATTTTGGAGAGCATGCAGAACTTGAAGGGAAATCAAAATGTACACAAGAACATATGAAACGCCACACAGCGAGTAACCTGTGGTCAGGATCAAACCCTGGACCCTGGACCTGTCACGATCTGTTACATCACTGTGTCACCCTTTGACACGATATTATTATTTAGAGTCAGCTTCAGAATTATTGGCACCCTTGGTAAAATGTCTTTATGGTTCATTTGTTTTAATCTTATGCTAAAAGTATGAAGGTTCTATTTTTGGTTAATTAGTTTGAAACTTTAATTGAAGTAAACTTTTTAATTTGTATTCCAAGAAAAAAAAAAACTTATCACCAAACAAAAAACATGTTTTTGACAGAAAATGTGAATAATGGAGGGACAGTCTGACAAAATTGGAATAGAAGAAAAGCTGAATGATATGGTAGTGTGAGTGAGAGCCCTTGTGGGTGTTTGCTCAGGTTCGCTTCCTCTCAGCTAAGCAAGAGAGCCTGTTTCAAGGAGCGCTACTAATGAAGACAGAGGTAGTACTGGGAAGTGTCACTCACACTCATACACACACACACACACACCTGTCTAAAGGGCCGTTTCATAGGCCACTTCAGCTCCTTCCCTCCCAGTGCCAGGATAATGGGCTACCTCTCCAAACACATTATATTCCATTGCCAACATGCTGCACGAGTGGCTGGAGAGGCCCCCACTCTTTACTCCTAAGTGCCATAAAATTAGAATGCAGAACGCACAGTGCTTGAATTCGAGCTCTTAGAGGATCTCTACCTCTCATGAAGGCTCATTATTTGCCTTCGTCCCATTGTGGAAATAATGTATTTCTCACCGTATTTCTTAAAATTACTATGAATAAAGCATTCCTCCTCCTGCTTCTCTATGTATAGTACTGGATATTGATGGGTCTCTCAGTCTATCTATTATCCCTCTAATCTCCTCCATAGGCATGCAGCCAGTCTTACACCTAGCCTTCCAGAGAACTTTACTGAAGTCAAGCAGGTTTTTATTGTCATTCCGCTATATAACTGGAAGGAAACGTTGTTTTTTCACGGCCATGGTGCTACACATAACAATGCAGCAGCATGGTACATAGGACTGTCGTGAATTCCCACTCCATGGGCTTTTGTATTGATTCTGGTCCTGTCTCCACCCCCATCCTGTCACTGGAGGTTTACCTGATTGTGTCCAGGTGTTTTGTGTTAAGCCCTTGTTTAGTTTGCCCCATTACACCCCATTTTCCCCCCCAATTTTCTTCCTAATTTAGATCTGGCCAATTCCCATCCTCCAGATAGGTCTCTCCTATCATACGACAGCTACCAACCAGGGAGGGTAAAGGTCATCACGTGCTTTGTCCGAGGTATGTGACTCCAGCCGACTGCATATTTTTGAACACACTTGGAGGAAAGTTCTATCCGCCAACTTCCATATGCATAAGCTCACAGACACCATGACTGGCTAGCGTCACTAACTGACAGGGTAGAGAGAGTATGCCACACCTCCCTCCCTGAAAGCACAGGTCAATTTTGCTCTCTTGAGCTCCTGGCCACGGATGTCTGTAGCATCACTGGGATTCGAACTAGTGAACGCTTTTCTGTTGCGCCACGTGGGAGCCATCCCGTTGTTTCAATGTCTTGCTGTGATGTCTTATCATGCTATTCATCTTGTTAATTCATTAGCCTTGTTTCTTGTTTCTCATGTTTTCTAGCTCATATTGTGAGTTCTGGATTTCGTGTTCAAACCCTTGCTTATGTTATTGTTCATGATTATAGGTAGATATGCCTATGATTAGCATAAACTGTCTGCATGTACTTTGACCCCATGTTTCATGATCACAATTCCTGGATTGCCCTTAATAATAAAGAATATACAGTAGTTATTACACACCATGTCCTATCTCCAAGTACCAAGTATCACAAGGACTGCATAAAAAGAGCAAATGCACTGGTGGGTGTTGGGGGGGTCTCGGGTTCATTTTCAGTGGATAGCCTGCTCTTGACCAATCACCTGAGTCGACACAGACATAATGAAATAACAGGTAATGACCAATAATCTGTTTAAATGAAATGTGAGGTTACTGAGGACCAAAGGTTTAGCTATAAAATTTAATCAAACCATTTTCTACCCCTGCAATTAACATATAAACGATGTTCAAATTCCAAAATTGGAGGAACAACATGCACATTTTAGTGCTCAATTATGTTACACCTGCTCAGTCAGTGCTTCTCAATTTTACCAGGTTTTGTTTTTACATACAAGTGTATGAGCAACCCACAAACATCAGGCATAAATTTTGTTTTGAGTTTTAGACTGATGTTTGTGGGAGGCCTGAGTCTACAAATACAGTAAGCTCACAATCTGGGAAATAATTCTTATTCATTTTGTTTTTTCATCTGCAGTACGTGCTTTTATCCTGATCAGGGTCAAGGTTGATCCAGAGCCTATTCCAGGAACTCTGGGCACGAGGTGGGAATACACCCTGGATGGGATGCTAGTCCATCACAGTGAACTTTGCACACATGCTGTACATTCACACCAAGGAGCAATTTAACACAGCTGGTCCACCTACTGATGTTTTTGGGAAGTGGGAGGAAACTGGAGAACCAATTTGGAAGAAACCCGAACAGGAATGAGAAGAACAAGAGAAAGGTCCATACACACAGTAACACAAGCTCAGGCTCAAACAGGAGAGCCCTGAAGCTGTGAGGTGGCAAAGCTATACCACCATATTGCTTCAAATAATTCCTAATTGTAAATAAATAACGTGCAACATCATCCTTTCACTGTTTCACTAATGTTTTATTCATTATGCAGGGGGGGAAACAATGCCTGAAAAGAAAACAGAAGTACTTGCATTCTTTGTGCCAGCAGGATACAACTAAATTGGTTTTGGACAGCTAATTGTGCAGACAATGTTCCAACCATTGAGCAACAGGGCTATTTAAGTTCTTCCAGAATTCTTTAATAGCCTTAATGCCCTCAATCAGCTTAATTACGAGTGTAGCTCTGAAGAATAGTAACCGTATACAGACAGAATACTCTGCCCTGGTTAAAATATATACTCATCAACCACTTTAATAGGAATGCCTGTACATTTGAACATTCATGCAATTACCAATCAGTCAATCATGTAGCAGCAGCACAATATGTAAAATTATACAGACATTTGCAGATCAAGAGCTTTGGTTAATGTATCCAACAAGCATCAGAATGGGGAGAAACTTGGATCTTAGTGATCGTGGCATGGTTGTTGGTGCCAGTATTTCAGAAACCTCTGATCTGGGATTCTCACACACATGACAGTCTCTAGAGTTTAGTCAGAATGGTGCATGAAACAAAGAAAACATCCAGTGAGCGGCATTTCTGCCTTTCAGTTGTTGATGAAAGAAGTCAGAAGAGAATGTCCAGGCTGATTGGAGCTGACAGGAAGGCCACAGTAACTCAAACAACCACTCTTTACAACTGTGGTGAGCAGAAAAGCATCTTAACATATCAAACCTTAAGGTGGATATGCCACAACAGCAGGAGACCACAACTGGTTCCACTCCTGTCATCCCTAAACAGGAATCTGAGGCTTCAGTCAGCACTGACTCCCCGAAATAGAAAAAAAATCACCTGGTCTGATGAATCTCAAATTCTGCTGATGGCAGGGTCAGAATTGGTGTTAAGAGTATGAACCCATGGACCCAACCTGCCTTCTGTTAACAGTTGAGGCTGGTGGTGGTGGTGTAATGTTGTGAGAAATGTTTTCTTGCCACATAATCTTGCATCATTTGAATGCCACAGCCTATCTGAGGATTGTTGCTGATCACTTGCGTCTTTTTATGGCCCCAAGTAATGGGGCCATCTTATAATGGCTACTTCCGGAGCGATGATACACCATGTCAAGAGCAAGTCATCTCAAAATCTGAATCTAATAGTGCACATTTGACAAGTTGTAGAGCTTCACATGAACATGCAGCTGACAAATCTGCAGCAACTATGTGACAGTCATGTCAACATGGACCAGAATCTCAAAGGAATGCTTCCAGCACCTTGAGCAACCCAGGCCACAAAGAATCGAGGCTGTTCTGAGAGCAAAAGGATTAAATCCAGTGTTAGTGTGGTGTTTATGTGGCCAGTGAGTATATGCTAAACTTTGTATAAGCACCAGGTCTACACAGGTCTAGTGCTCACTGTGACCTTTCTGCTGAGCCAGGCCTTGCTTTCAAGTCTCAAGAAATGTTAATTATCAGATAGCGATTAGTGCCAATTTGTCACTGTGTGCCATTGTGAGAGGAAAAGAAAAACCTCTTGTGGTTTGTGTCAGATTCGAAGCTGAGAGAACAAGCCAAGGTCAGAGACGAAAGAGCTAATTAAAGAATCCTCTGGTTAACATTTTCGCTGGCAGAAAGAGCTGAAAAGGAATGAAGAACATGCTCATAAAAACAATTTCATGCTGCTATGTTAAGACTTGACATGGTTTGGAGATAATCAAAACACATTTCATGACTAAACGAGTACACAAGTATTCGAGAAGCCCAATCCTCATCGCTCCTCAGAAACTGAAGGAACAGAACCTGCTTGATCTGCGTTTTATTTTAAGAAGGTTCATCACTTCTGCTGTTTGTGTTCTGCGGTATTTAGCCTTTGGTTAAGACCCCTGATTGCAATTCAGATGCTTGATGCAACTCCATAACAGATGTTAAAAAAACAAAGCTTGACATCCCCAGATGGAGTAACACAACAGTGAGATATAAATTAGGCCAGCCACCATCACCTCACCTGAGCTCAGATACGTTTTCTGCTTCGATGCAAGGAAATAGCTCATTTGCAGGAAATGTTCATATCCTGCAAGAGTGCTTGAGTTTGTGTAAATTTAAGCATAAGGAGACTCACTAATGTGCGCTTCGGCTTCAAATCGTATAATTGTCGATAAGTTACTGCAAATTTATATAAGGATTTCACAGTCAAGTTAGAATCGCTTATTTATTTCAATTACACACAAATTTAAGAGTTCTGTGTAATAGTTTTGTGGCTGTTTCATGTTAATGACTTGAAGGAAAGCAATCTAAAACAAATCCATAAATTCTTAAAGAAAAATAAAACTAGCTGTTTAAACTAGGACAAAAATGGGACACTATAAAAAAAAGAAAGTGTCAGTGTGCCCTAAGGTCTATGGTAGCTGATGCGCCGCAGTAGCTGAGCTGCATTATTGTAAGATATAGCGTATGTCATATTTGGGAGGCGGTCTTTCACCATTTAGTCATCTTTTTTCAGCTTTCTGTGAACTTTACCTTTTATAGAGTTTTGTGGACGTCACTAAATGTAAATCAGTTGTGCTGTGAACCGTGGTAATTTACGACTGATTAGCTTTCGCACATGAATACAAAGACAATCAGCATTACCAAAACTTTTCTAAATCTGGTTAGGCCTACAAAAATATTTACACACAGCTTTACTAAAAGTTGATAAATTGTGAGCACCGTCTTAACTGATCACAGCAACAAATGCAACTAAAGGCAGTAAGAGATATAGGAAGGACAGAGTTAGCAGCTGTAGCTCTTCTTATGACTTCGTTTGTATCAAAATTTACTAAAGTCACCTACGCTCACAGTGGCAACTAATTTTTGCATTGGATCAGGAAATCTGAGAAGCCAGTAAGCATGAGCGTCAGCAGCAAGCAAGCAGCAGGGAGTCCTCTCCAAGCACTTTACACCAGACAGATAAACCAGGCCACACAAACACATTCCCTCACATCCCCACGGATTGCTTTTTAATGCCACACAGACATGAGGGACATGAGGAAAGACTTGACCACGCACTACATTGACATAAACACCACACACTGATAATCAAAAATGACTTGTCTGCTCTTGGTGGTTGGGGTGGTGCAGTCTAAGCAATGAGAAGAGCAAAACGCTACGTCACTGCAGCAAATGAACAAAATTCCATTAACACTATCTTAAGTTTAGTAATGAAGTTAAAATTAAATATAATCAGAAATTGTTTTGAGTTAATCATAATGTGTATATATTTATACGTGTCTGTCTTCACATGTTCTTGTTTCTTGCCGCCTAGTTATTCTGTGTCTGAACCTGAGTATCAAGTTCTTTTATTAATATATGTTTCCTATTAAAAACCTTTGTGCATTTATATACTGGGTTCCCATACTTCATGATTAGTGCATATCCTTCACCAAATATTTTTATCAAGCAAGTTTTTAATTACACTACTATTCCCAATTGTGCACGCCTCCAGACTCACTTATAATAACATCAATCCACTTTAACTCACTCATCTGTCCTCATATGATTCACAAAACACAGTGGCACATGGGGTAAGAGCTTCAACATTTTACCTCCTTTAGAAATGTTTCCTCTCAACTGCTGGGATAAGTAGTAGACCATACACACATAATTAACACACATCTGCTCCCATTTGCACAATGATAAATTTATAACATAAAAGTGTCAGTTAATCAGGGTGTACTTTTTCCAGACAGTTTTTATTTATATACCTATACTTACTGTTTTTCTTCCCAGTCAGCTCTTAATAATAAACAACAGACAATTAAGTCATTGATTTTGGCAGATGCTACCTGTTTTGAAATTTTAAAATTCAAACAAACACAGTTTTGACACTCTTGATATCTCACCCACTACCACAGACACTCTTGACGAATCTCACACACTACCTCAGACACTCTTAAACAATCCCGTCTGTTCCCGCGGACACTCTTGACTAATCCCACCACTCCCACGGATGCTCTTGACCAATCACACCCACTAACTCAGATACTCTTGACCAATCTGACCAACTACCGTTGACACTCTTGACCAATCGTGCCACTCCAGCAGAGTCTCTTGACCAATTCCACCCACTACTACAGACAGTCTTGGCCAATCTCACCCACTATGGCAGAAACTCTTGACCAATCTCAGCCACTACCAGACATTCTTGACTAATCTCACCCACTACCACAGGCACTCTTGACCAATCTCACCCACTACCACAGGCACTCTTGAGCAATCTCACACACTACCACAGGCATTCTTGACCAATCTCACATACTACCACAGACACTCTTGTCCAATCTCACCCACTACCGCAAGCACTCTTGAGCAATCGCACCCACTACTGCAGACACTCTTGTCCAATCTCACCCACTACTGCAGACACTCTTGAGCATTTCATTATGTGCAGGTTACAGGCTGTGTTTTATCCTGATTTTGCAGAGGCTGCTATCCAGCCATACCTCAAGCCAGAATGGAGTCGCTGATCCAGACTGAGTGCCTCTATGAAGTCGAGCGGTGTGAAAATTAAGCCACAAAAAGGAGTGTGTGACTCAGTAGCACATTTTTTCCTTTACCTTATCCTTCAGGCCTTCATTTTTTGCAGTTGCCTGTGGGAGAAAACTACCATCCTCTCCATTTTGTACACTTTTCCACATTTCTCAACAACCAATCCATTTTAAACCTCACCACAGAGCACTATATTCTTCATCCTTTTCTCTAACTGTACTTCCTACAAAAGGAGCAGTGACTACTAAACATCCTGACCATGTATGCATAAAAAAAATTAAGAAACTCCAGCAGTGATGTTAGCTTCTATATTCCACAGTTATCTATTGAGCAGGCTTGGAAGGAAGGAAGCTGGCAAGTTGATCAATGAACTTTAAATGCTGTAATAAAATAGCACACATATCCAATCTTCACATGACCTCACTTCAGCCAACCTCTCTCTCTTTCTCACTCTTCGCTGTCCTAATGGAGTCTCTCAGAGTTGGAGAGGGATGCCAGGACTCCTGACTGACAATAATCAGATTTGTCTGTCCAGCAAAAGTGCTCAGAGATAAAAGTGCCATAGACACTCCACACAATGACCCATTACTGATAGAGAGAAAAAGAGAGAGAGAGAGAGAGAGAGAGAGAGAGAGAAAAAGAGAGAGAGAGAGAGAGAGAGAGAGGTGGGTTTGAACACTCTTGTCATTATCACTGCAACTGTCTGTCTTGATGCACTGGTCAAATGGGCATAAAAAGGGATGATAACTGGTCTGCTTAGCAAGTGAATCGCTCCACACCATCCGCCAGACTTACATCACTGAGATAAAGCTCTTACAGAAATAAATTATTGTCCTAAGCTTTTACAAAAATGAGAAACTTCTAATTACACACCACAATAGAGCAAGCTGAAAATCCAGAGCTGACTACAAATTATCAGATGGCTCACATGTAGCAAGTCCAATCCAATCCTAGAGACAGTCAACTAGTGTGGTTAGTTCCGTGTCTTCTCATCTATAGAACTCTAATGACCTGCTTTTTGCATTGTAACCTGGAACAGAGTCCTGGCAACACAAATTGCAACACAAATTTTGTTGCACAAAAGGCGAGCAACAATAAAAACTTTATGCAAATGAGAAGTGAGTGAGTGATAGGAGGTGTGGTTCTTTTTATGTCCTCACTGTGAGACGTTATCAGTGGGGTTTTTTTTTTGGTATACATTCTTCGTCTCAGGGGTGATACTCATCTGTGTTTTAAAAAGTATATGGCAATGACTGTAAAGAGAATTTTTTTATTCTTACTCTAGTTTAATCAATTTTGAGGTGGTAAGGAATCACACACAAAAACAACACCCCATTGATTCTTTTCCTGAGTAAATGTTGGTGGAAAACTTACCAACTGTTACAAAGTGCTGACACTGGAGACTCCTTCCATAAATATTACATAAACATTTCTAACAGAAAGGTTCACCATATCTCCTGTCCTTCCGTTAGGAGTCTTGGAATTTCTGACACGGCATGGCAGTGGTTTGCTTCCTATCTGGAAGGACGAATATATCAGGTGACATGGAGGGGATCTACATCTGCTCCACGCAGACTCTCCATTGGTGTCCCACAAGGCTCAGTGCTGGGTCCTGTTCTGTTCTATCTCTATAGCCATATCCTCACATTGGGTTTTATACCACTGCTATGCCAGTGACCCTCAACTCATCCACTCTTTTCCTTCTTCTGACACCCATGTTTCTGCACAGATCTCAGCATGTCTGGCAGACAACTCATCATCGGTAGCAGCTCATCAGCTGAAACCTAATTCTGCCAAGACTGAGCTGTTGTATGTCCCCAGTGACACATCCCTATGTCAACATTTTGTGATCTCTCTGGACAACTCTCAGATCTCACCATCTGTCACTGCACAAATCCTTGGGGAAACCATGGAGAATTACCTGTACTTCTTGCCTCAACGCTAAACTGACTAACTCATGCCCGTTCCTCCTCTGCAGCATTATGAAGATCTGGCCATTTCAGTTGAATGCCGCCACTGAGGTGTTTTGTTCAGTCCCTTGTTCAGCCATTTCAAGACTGGATTACTACAGCTCTCTTCTGTAATGGCCCGAAGGCTAGAGAAGCAGCCTTAGGCCCGAAGGGCTGCCGGTTCGATTCCTGGAACTGGCAGGAAAAATGTGAGGAGAGTGAGTGAGTGAATGAGTGAATGAACAGCACTTTCTTCTCTCTCTGTATGATGGTTAGAGAAGCAGCCTTGGGCCCGAAGGGTTGCCGGTTTGATTCTTGGGACTGGCAAGAAAAATGTGAGGGGAGTTGTGTGAATGAACAACGCTTTCCTCTCCCTCTGTATGATGGCTGAAGTGCCCTTGAGCAAGGCACCTAACCC
>JAOTRR010000022.1:11351897-11367322 GCA_028570945.1 Gogo arcuatus
TTTTTAATTTAACAAAAGGAATATTTAAGTTGATAAAGAATAGGAAAATAAATGTCGCATTGTTTTGGTAATAAAATTTTCTTCATTTAATTTATTTTTTCAATAATATCGTGGGAAAATCAAATCATGAACCCAATATCATGAATCGAATCGAATCATGAATTGGGTGAATCGTTACATGCCTAATTTTTATCTATATGAGTATAAAGAGTTTAATTGTTTGTATACCTGTACATCAGCGAACGTGTTCGGTTCTTATAAGCCACTAACTGAGAAGCAGTGCGTGGTAAAAATGTATTTAAGAGCCACAGTTATAAATTACACACTGGGAGGTTTATTACGGGAGAAAATCACTGAGGCCGAACTCACAGTTCTCTTCAGTAAATTTAATTAAATCTCACTGCAGTTTGGGACACTTTATGTTCCATTATTATTTGGTTTGTTAAACATTATATTATAACACGATATCGAATGGACAAATGTCTAACATCTAATGATATTAAAGCCGGATTTCTGGATTCCACAGAAACATTTATATACAAAATTAAGTAAATTCAGCGTAATCTTTCAGAGCATTTAAGACTCTGTGTGCTGCAGTGCTCTGAGTTGGAGAGCTCTATTTGGTAAACACGGGCTGCTCTGTTGGTCTGACTCAGATGTTTGCTCGTCTCATGCTCTGTTTGTTGGAAAACCCACTGAGCCCAATGCAGACAACAGTGAGTTATATCAGTTTATTACAACAGCCTGGTGTGTTTCTGTGTTTCTGCAAAGGCCAGATGATATCTTTGTATACCCCATGGTTAGGAAAAACACTTTGTAAACTCCCAAACAGGCTGCAACACTTTGTGCTGTTTTCTTGTTTATTGCAAGCTTCATGCAAAGATGCAGCTTATGACATTTCAAGTGTTGCATCAATCTGTTTGCCTGGAGACTGGAGTAAGACGAGAAGCTCATTAATTTTACACGCTGCTAAATCCGTTTAGAAAGCGATACACTTGCAGGTCCTGTGAGTAATCAGCTCAGAGCTATTGTTAAATAATCAATGCCATGAATGCTGACTCGATGGTATTGATTTTGTTTTGGCTAACATTCTTATAAACCTGCTCTGTGGAAGCACGTGGTGTATAAAGTCCTCTCGTGATTTCAGCCATCGAGGTTCCCTATTTATAACGTGCTGAGCTCCTCGATATATCGCTGACGGCAGCTTTCACGCTGAAATTTTTCTACATTATGCTTCACAGGCCGTTAGCTACAAAAGCTGATTAAGAGGGCAAGAACATCCTAGTGCTCCACTCAGGAAAAACTGCTAGGATGAGTGACTGTAAAATCAGCACTTTCGGCCTGTCTCAAAGACACAATATGGCATTACTGAGAATTGGAAAAAAAATGTGTCATTAACAATAGGTTCAGCCAAACAGTCAGCTTTACCATAAATAACTCACGTGTCAGGGGGAATGTTAGGTAACCGTGCCAGACAAGTAAGTAAGCATCGAATTGGTTGGTGAGCTGATAAGTGTCATCCAGTCGTATGCCAAAGGGAGGTAATTGATGCGGCTGTACGAGGTGGATTCCTCACTCGGCAGCCTGCTCATACTGCATGTGAATGCAGGTCTGACTGCCCTCAGGAAAGACGAAATATTAAGAGTCAAGCTCCAGATTTAATCCTTTCCACTGCAGACATGGAAATGGCTGTCCTATATTCGGTCAGTGTGTGTGTGTGTGTGTGTGTGTGTGTGTGTGTGTGTGTGTGTGTGTGGTCGTACTTTTATATCCTGGTGGGCACCAAAGATCAGAACATCTCACCATTTTGACCTTGTGGGGACATTTAGCTGGTCTCCATGAAGGAAAATGTTCTCTTATGTTCACTCCTTTCTTTACTTTTGTTTTAAACTGTTTTAATTTGGCTATGCATGGTATCCCATCCATAACTGTTTCGTATGTGACTATTTTCCAACCACTGACTACCGGCGCAGTTTCCTCCCACAGTCCAAAGACATGCAGATTAGTTCAACTGGCTACTCTAAATTGCCCATGGGTGTGTATGTGAGTGTGAATGGCTGTCTGTCTCTCTGTGTTGGCCCTGCGATGGATTGGCGGCCTGTCCAGGGTGTACCCCGCCTCTCGCCCGATGTCAGCTGGGATTGGCTCCAGCTTCCCCATGACCTGCAATGGATAAGTGGTATAGAAAATAAAATGACTACCACTGCTTCATTTTGTCCACTCTTGAACAAGTAGACTCTTGTATATACAGTATGTGAAAAGTAAATTTGTGGAGTCATGATTTTTCTTCTTTCTCTAAGAACTGTTATAATCTACTATGATGAAAACTCTAGACAAATATTCTATTCTGAGTGTCTTCAGAAAATCTCCCTTCTTCATGTAAGACGTTTTGATATCTAAACAATTCAATGAATATGTAAATAAATCTATGATGTCACCTTCCAACTTCTACAAAGTTTTCATCACGCATTAGCTACTTTCTGCTGTAAAAAGAACGTGACAACACTGCTAATTGCTAATAACAAGCACACAAACCGTATCTACCTTCCATATCCATGCAGCTATAATTTGTTTAGCTAGTTAACTAGATCATAGCTGGCTTACCCGATGAAACAGCTAATGTTTGCTTCCACTCTCCAAACCAATGTTAACTAAACTTGCTAGCTAGCAGCTAGAAACTAGCAGGTGTTTTGACTTGTTTCAGAGACACTGATTTTTTTTTATAAAGCTAAAACAGCCATACGGTCTGCTTTTCGTTACTGAGGATAGGTGTAGGGTTAAATTTAGGTGTGGCTTAGTGTTAATCAGTTACATTAATACTGTAATCATGTCAGTGGAAGGCCTCATCAAGATAGTAAGACAAAATTCCGAGCCAACACATCGAATGGCTTGAAGAAGAGCCTTGTGCTGAGCTGCTCAAAGAAAACACAACCTGTGATAAATAAGATAAATGAGATTACAAATGACAAATGGGATAAATGTTCAAATTAGACACCACAGGATTCTAGCTTAGCACAGATAAGCTTTACTGCATAGCCGTGCATTTTAATACAGTAGCACCATTTTGAAACAATTCAATATTACATTTGTAAAGGCAGTTTGCAGTTTTACAGTGTCATAGAAGGAATCTATCATGAAACCCAAAATGTCTTGTAAAAGACACTTTCTCAGTTCTCATCTCCTTTATGAGACAAAAGTGTTTCAAGATCATAAAAACACACCCCAAATGAAAGCCCAGTGCTTCCCTTTAGTCTCCTTTCTGACCCACTTCTCAGACTGATGCAACATCATATGAACATATTGCACATGTAGGTTATCATTAGATTGGGCTTGCACTTCAGTGATCGTGTTACATTCATAGTCACACACACATCACTCCCTCAAACACACATTTCCCAAGTTTGAAGACTAATCATGTCACCATCTAAGGCAGGCAACAAAAAGCTAGTGTCAAACTGCAAATGATCATTGCTATTTTGAGTTATTTTTTTAATATGTGTGTATGTCCGTGTTTAGATGAATTATTTTTAACACACAGCATGCACACAAAGCAAACTGGAAATCTCTGACTCAGAAAAAATAAGCCTGAACTGATTGAACTCGCTGAATCATCTGATCCGCATGAATCTGGGCCTTGACCAAACGATTCACTTAGTCAAACACAGAGCTGCTGAATGAGAGAGGAGTAAATCTTGGTCATGATAGAAAGGATTCACTGACTCAAAGAGCACATACACACAATTGCAAATACAACTTGCATAATTCATACGCAATTAGATAAACATATAATGGAAACCTAGATAAAATTCCTGTAAGATCATGATAAGTTTGGTGATGTAAATGTAGCTTTTGTAAAATGACTCAATGAGTGCATGGCAGTAACCAATACTGAGTCATTCAATCAGACCGAATCATTCATGAATTACAGGCAGAACTAGCATTTGTACCTTTTCATACAACTTCATTCTTTTTAAAGGTGACATATTATACTCCTTTTCCACAAGTTGACACAGTTCCCTGAGGTCTTAATGAAATATCTGTGACATGCTTTGGTCAAAATACAACAAGGATAAAGCACCACAGCTCCCTTCTCACTCTGTCTAAACAGCCCTGTTCAAAACGGCCGGTTTGAGGAATGGCCTGTTCCTTTAAATGACAGTGAGCCACTGCCCACCCCACTACCCCCCTCTTCCACCGGCCAATCAGAAAGCACTTTCCTCATGAATATTCATTCAGAAAGGCAGTTCTCAAGCCGTGGGTGGAGATACTCAGATGAGGGGGCGGTATAATTCTAATGAGCTCCGCCTGTGACATAGAAAGTGGAGCCAAAACTGAACGGCTTGTTGAAGCACATGCTTTCTGAAGTAGGCACCTCAAAATAAACTGACTGGGTGTCTTATTTCAGAGTCTGTAGGTTGGTAAGCACTCCAGATACCCAAATGTATGTGCACAAGTACTAAAAAAGTGAGTTTTTCATAATATGTCCCCTTTAAAATGAACAAAATCCAACCGCATCACTCTTGTTTGTCTGATTTTGTGTGGATTTTTATGAAATCAGTTTCAGCTTGTTAGCTAACAACCAATTTTCTGAATCTTTCTTTTTTTTTTTTAGATATGTTTCATTATTTAAAAAAGAAAAAGAAAGAAAATAAGCCTAGTGACAAATCTGTTTGTCTGTTAAGCTAGCTAACTAGATCATAACTGGCTTAGTTGAAAAACGAGCTGATGTTTACTTCCACTCTCCATACCGAGACCTACTAAACTCACTAGTTAGCAGCTAGAAACTAGCAAGGGTTGCAAAATGTTTCTGAGACACTCATTAGGAAACCTAGAAATACTGATGGCTTATATGAGAGATAGAAACATCTTTCACCCTCACACCCTCTCATAAAATAATAATAATATGTCCCGTCATTCACATTTTTTAGTTCATGAGAATCCCTGGTCATTTTTCCGTAGAAATGTATTAGGCTTGTAAAAAGCATCGTGAAATAAAAATACATGAACAAACCAATAAAGCAAAATCAGAAACCAATCAGCATTAACACAAGTGGTTTTGTACAGCAAGACATTACTGGCATTAATATAGTATATAAACACTGAAAACCCTAAAAACCTAAAGAAAGAATTACTCCTCATAATGAATAAAGTGAGTAACAAACACCCCCCCCCCCCTCCCCCTCCGGAGAGTTCCTTTTAAATTATTGCAAGAATCTGGAACATATCTGGAGATTTTTTTTTTTTTTTTGACAATGCCACGATCGGAGAGTACTCAACATGGATTTCATCATATATGGGTCATAGTTTGAAATATCCAAGCAAAACTATCTCTGGATTCTGGGCTATTTTGCACAGTGGACCCTTTCTCTTTTTATTTAACATTGATGTGATTCTGAATTTGCTGTTATTTTCTTGATTTGCCGTTCCATTTTTTGGTTTTGCTGTTGTGTTTTTGGTTTGTTAATGTGCTTTGCACTTACGGGACACAGTAAGTATGTCATTAGGGACGCCAGAGCAGTCAGTGGATCTCACAATTTGTATAGTTTGCATTGAAAAAACTGACTCTACACATATATAGTGTATCGATGAGGTGCAGATGAGTCATCCTTGTATCTGTACATGAGAGCTAATCCAAAAAAAAAAAAGGAGCAGGATGACTTGTGTTATTTGTTCTGTTGCCATACTTGTTAACAAGTGGATTTCTTTGATTTATATCTGTTTAAATTTACGCATTCAGTTGGAGCCATAGCAGCCCACCTCCAACCTCAAAGTCCTTTTCAATGCCATGCGTCAGTTTAAAGGTGCCTGTTTCACATAAAGATGAGTAACAATAGCAATACAAACAGGAGTAGCATTGAAATCATTTGCAACCCTATAACAATTAGTGACAATTTTGTCCAAGCCGAATGTCATTGATATTCCTGTCGCAAAACACCAGTATCTATGAGCAGACGCTCTTAAAGAAATGCAAGAGTGTAATTGAAATTCTATTTAGGTGGTCTGTAGCCTGAAATGCCTGGCGAGTATCAGTATTCATGAGCTAACCCAAACAGTAAGCCTCAGAAGGATAGAGGTTCGGGATGGCTTAAGGGCTTTGGATTGAAAAAAGGCAAGAGGAGGGAATGAGTAAAGTGTGGCAGATGCGGTGCTTGCTAGAAGCAGGATTGCAGTACAAACAGTGGCACAAATGTTGTTGTCATTTACTGTGATAGATGGGCTGATCACAGGTATTGTCATAATCTGACAATCAAATTCAAGCGGTATAAACATGGATTTATAGTCACCGTGATTTATGGTATAGGTATTGATTTAACACAGGGATTTTCCAAGCTTTAAATCCTAATACTATGAACAGTGGGCTCAGTGGGCTCCAAAAGTCTGAGAGCAGTAGTGAAAATGCTACTACTGTATTTTGCATTCTTTTGACACCCCCCCTTTTTTTTTTTCGCTTTAATGACAGTGTACACTCGAGCTGGCATGGACTCCACAAATTTGTGCAAGAACTTATGATCCATTTTAGATCAAACCCATCGCAGTGTCACCTGAACACATGCTTCACTAGACAAGATTAGACATGTGGAAAATCTGACCTTTTATACAAAGTAGTTAACATGGTCAGTATCACATATTTGCTTACGTTTAAATAGGGACCTAAAAGTAATGCAGAATCTTGAATATTAAATATGCAAGATATTGAAGGTTTACTTTCTTTGTTTTAAATATTTCAAAATTCTGAAAGTTTTTTTTTTTTTTTTAAATGGACCCCCCCCCCAGATTTTCAATGTGGACTCAAACTTCTGGACTGTAGAACTCCTGGGTTTTTTTAATGGTCCTTTTGGGGGAACGTCTATGTAGAATTCAAACAATACGTTTCACCATCAGAAAAGGTACCCAGTAGAACGCTTAAATTCTCAATGTATCATTCATTCATTCAAAAGCATATTAATCAGTAACTGCTATCATTCATTAATTACCTATAACACTTACCCATTGTGGGTTGCAGGTGAGCTGGAGCCAATCCCAGCTGACATTGGGCAAGAGGCAGGGTTCACCCTGAACAAGTCGTCAATCTGTCACAGGGCTAACACAGACAGACAGCCATTCACACTCACACCTATGGGCAATGTAGAGTAGCCAGTTGACCTAATTCAAATGTCCTTGGACTGTGTGAGGAAACCAGAGCACCTGGAGGAAGCCCACACAGGCATGAGAAGAACGTGCAAACTCCACATAGAGAGGCCGCAGACGAGCGGCAGGTTATAACCCAGAATCTGCTTGCTGTGAGGCAACAGTCCTAACCACTGCACCACCATGCCACCCAGCCTTATGTTTTCTTCAGGAAAATGTTTAGGAAATAAATAAATGTAGAACTCTTAAGGTTTTTTTTTTTTCAGTGTTCCGTCTGGTGGAACCCTTAAGATCCTTCTGGTCCTTCTGAATCTAGGACCCTTCTAAAGGTTTTTTCAGTCATCCTGATAGAGGAAATTCTCTGCCAACATTTAAGGGTTCACCCAGAAGGACCACTGAAAAAAAACCTTCAGGTTCTAGTTCCTTAGGTTCCAAATGCTTAAGGTGAAAAAGGGAGTTCAGAATCTTTTAGTTTTGTTTTCAGTGACCCCTCTAGAGGAAGCCTTAAATGTTCTACTTGGAGGAAAGTGCTTCTGGGGGGCGGGGAGCTGAATTTAGAACCTGTACAGGGGTGTTTTTTTTTTAGTGGGTCTTCTGGGAGAACTCAGGAATGGAGTGAAGTTTTACTCTATCAGAAAGGACTTCAAGTAGAAGACTGAAAAGGTGAATTTACACTATACTGTATAGCCAAAAATTTGTGGACACCTGACCATAACATTCATATGTACTTGTTGAACATCCCATACCAGATTTAGTCCCTCTTTGCTGTTATAATAACCTCCACTCTTCTGGGAAGGCTTTCCACTAGATTCTGGAGCATGGCTGTGTGGATTTGTGTTCATTCAGCCACAAGAGGATTAGTGAGATCAGGCACTGATGTCGGGTGAGGAGGCCTGGGGTGCGGTCCGTGTTCCAGTTCATCCCAAAGGTGTTCAGTGGGGTTTAGTTCAGGGATCTGTGCAGGACACTTGTGTTCTTCTACACTAACCTTGGCAAACCATGTCTTCATGGAGCTCGCTTTGTGGACAGGGGAATTGTGATGTTGGAACAGGTTTGGGGCTCATCCAGTGAAGGGAAACTGTAATGCATGTACAGTATACAAAGACACTTTTGTGCAATTGTGTGCTTCCATCTTTGGGGCTACGGTTTGAGGAAGAATGGATGTGATGGTCAGGTGTCCACATACTTTTGGCTATATATACGTAGTATATGTTGATATTTTAGAGGTAAATAATGAAATTATAACTGAGAGAGTCTGCAGTGTATCCTGTCATCCATTAATAAAGGGCAGCTGCTTGTGTGTGTGTGTGTGTGTGTGTGTGTGTGTGTGTGTGTGTGTGTGCTACAGTATGCACTACTCCAAGATTACTTTATGTCAGCAGTCACTACGTGTTACCTATGAAAGAAATTTGCTAAGAGATGATGGATTTCTTGTGTCTGTTCGGGCTGCATAATTTAACAATATCTCTCTGCTGATGCCCAGCACATAGGGAGACATAAGCAGTGGGATGATCACTGCAGATAATGAGCTCTGATTTTCATTATTCTAATGCATAAAAATCTGACCACTTCAGTAAATTCTGATCTGTAATATATGCATTAAGGATTACACACTCCTCTCTCGCTGAGGATCTATGAATATGCAATTGAGTTGAAAAATCACTTTGCTTACAGAGAAAAATTACCCAGCTGTGTTGAAACACACACACACACGCACACACACACACACACACACACACACACACACACTGTTGAAACAGAGATGACAGTAATAGAGCAAGTTTTATTGGCGGAATTGAGTGTCATCCACATATACGAGAGTATTTATTATTTAACTTTCAAAAACTGTATAATGATGAGAATTTATATATTCGTATTTTTCCCACATTGCACTGCACTTGCCTCAGGACAGCCTATAATCCAAATCTACAGGGATTACCAGAAGAAGCCTCTACATCCAGTTACATCATTGCTGCTAAAAGCTTTACACATGCCTGAGATCAGCTGGTGCTGAGGTTACTGTCAGTTCTCAATCGTTTAAAAAAAAGGGGGGGTTAACTATTAAAAAAAAGAAACAGCTGAAAGCTGGAATCTGCAGTAGAGCTACAGTGGGAATTTGAGATTGTTAACTCATACATGGTGTAATTTAGTGCAATAACTGTATTCTACCATGCATTCAAATTGTTTACAAGTTTTCCACAATACTACTTCTGCACTACACACACTCTTAAAATGACCCCGATGGTTCGTAAATGAGTAAATTCAACATAAAAATGTAGAGGTGTATTCAGAGTTGAGTTACGTACTCGTAGTGAGGAATTGTGCACATAGATATCCAGACCTCAGACATAACCACAGATATTTGTGTTGGGAAGAATTTGCAGAAAAACATAGGCGTGTCTTAGTTACATGTGATTCCATGTATGTCTCGGTGCAGACATATATGGGGGTATGACATACAAGGGCTCTATGCTGGTATAATAATTTTAACAAGCAGGGATTAACATGGGACTCAAAAACTAGTCAAGGTAATCAATTTAAACTTATATATATATATGCAGAATAGAAGCACCCTGAGTAGGCATTAAACTGGATTCCAAGATATCTGGGCAGTTGTTCAACCCAGCACATTACAGGTTAGATTGTAAAATTACAAAACTGTCTATACATGTAACAATAATACATTAATTGAAGAAAAACTAGAGGATTCATAGGGTTTGGTTTTGGGTGCATCCTGATTTAAGTCGATTTTTCTTGTGTAGGAAGCAGTGTTAAGTTCAGCAACAACGTGTCACCCTGAAATTAAAAATAAATGTTATTGAATACTAATATTGTCCCTGTCAAGTCTACATTCTGAAGATTTTTTTTTTTTTTTGCATGGAAGTGGATGAAGGATACAGCTTCTTAAAGGTGCATTAGGCAAAATTTGTCTTGCCAAAAATTAGTCAAGGTTAGGTCTCTAATGGTCACGTAGGGTGAGTTCAAGAACATTTGAACAATTTTTTTTTACGTCTTAAGCCACCCTCTCTAAATAGAGTTAGCGTGCTAACTAAAGTTAGCATTAACATAGGCTGTCATGTTCAGCCAAGTTATAGCACTATAAAGACAGGGAATTTGGCTCATGTTGACTTAGCAGAATGGTCAAGAATGCCTTTGTTGCCTACTGCAATGAAAAAAACATATACAGTATCTACTTGATTCATTATATAAAGTCAGTTATTCAAACAGTTACACAACTTTATACAGATTGTGCTTACAGACCTATCCAGGAGCAACATCGCTAAGTCTGTGTCCAGCTTCATCCCCTTCACCAGAAACAAATTACTCCATCATGGTAAAGTGCTTCTGATGTTTATTCTTGTTTTACTGTGTTTCTTGTCATTATGTTTTTTGTGTTTTGTTTTTCAAGCCACAGCATGGTTCTTTCCTCACAGGAGAATTATCTGGCTGTGCTGGGCATTTGCCGATTTCAGACTGCGATGGGGTGGCGTAAAAGGGCATTACGGTGTATCTAAAATCATTCCAGACAGTAATTCAGTTTTCCAAAGAGGTTTTTTCAAACAAGTTATACATTTGTAGTGAGGCGTAAACAATTCTATTTCATCATATTCTATATAGTTTCCCTCTTATATGTAAAAGTAAGAAATAAAAAATGACTACTGCACCTTTAATTGGAGACATTGCTTATCTCAAGGACTGATTTTTTTTAAATTAGTAAAATTATGAATGACATTTACTTAAAGTGTTAAAACTGTGGGAAAAACATTGGCCTTAATTTATGAATTTTCTCAAAATAGCAACTTAAATGCATGATATTATAATCTACATCCCACACACATGGGAACAGCTTTCGAGTGGTGTAGCGGTAAAGTTTCTCCTCTGTAATCAAGCGATCAGTGTTTGAACCCAGCAGGTGCTTTTGCATTGTGATAGACTGACAATGGCACAATGAAGTTTAAAAAAGATCCGTGCAAATTGTTACCTTAATTTGTAGGTAGATCCAGTGAGTTATTTTTCATCGCAATTTCATTTTTTGTCAAATAAAATGGACGAAATTCAGCAGGAAAACATGAGTGTATTCCAGGTTCAGAAGCGGAAAACATTAAGTACACCACAACCATGAAAGAAATGTCAACCCTACATTGATGGATATTTTCTGAACGTCTCAGTCAGGTCTTTCATTTATCACGTCATTGGCACGCCAATGTTCATATCAAATACTCGTTTTGATGAGTGAATCTGTACTGAGTAAATTACTGCAATGCTGAGTTGCCTCGTGAGACTGTGGACAAAGTAAGATGGTAAATTTCTTTTGAAAGGTGCCCTTATAATTCTATAATAAAGATCACAAATATTGTTAAAAGCCAAATTAAAGCAGGGGGAAAAGCAAAGGTTCTGTGCTGAAAAAAAAAGAATCTGACAAAAAAATGCAGAGAATTAGAACGTCTTGGTGGTTTTCATTTATTTATTTATTTATTTATTTATTTTATCATAGCCACTATATTTTCCTAGACCTCTGATCCTTCTTTCAGAACATGTACAAAGGAAATTAAGTACTGTACCTTTCCTTGTACTATTTTGTACTGTTATTATGTATATTTTACCTAGAAAAGTGTATATATTGTACCTTTAAATCTCTAAAAACTAATTACAGTTCATTTATGCCCTGTAAATCATTGTTAAAGCTGCACCACATCCACTTTTCCAGGTGAAAGATACACTCTAAACATACTAAAGATGTACCCTTGAGTGTACCACTCCAGCGAAATGGAAAAGTACAGTTTAGTACTATTTTTCTCCAAGTGTAAGCAAGCAAACCTTCTGATTTAATTCCTTGCTATTTCTCTGTTCATGTACGCTTCTATAATCTCAGAAAGTAATTAGCACTTTCAGTAATGTGATTCTCTGCAATATGAACAGTTGGTTTGAACAGTTCATCTCACACAGCATTTTGGGTGTTGTGATTAGGGTTGGACAGGAGCACTTACCATGTGTCAGTGTTCATACACACAATCCATCTGCTCTGAGAGGTAACAGGCAACGGCTTATATTCAGTCGTCAGAGAAGAGAATCATGAATTCATGGGTTACGCTCCAGAGCAGATCAGAGGACAGACCTGGGGAAGTATTTCAGCAGAGTGAATTGAAAAGATTCTGCATAAGAACTAATTAACATATGAAAAAAATAGTTTTCTCAACACCAACCCGTCTATTCTTAAACTTTAGGAAATATGCATTTCATTCAGATGACTGTTGTGACCAGTAGAAAATGTTGCATCGGTTATTAATTTAATCATGAATTTAAAACTACAACGTTACTTTGGAAATAGTGGAGAAAGGAAGAAATAAATGTGAATGCACTGGTTTCTGGTCATATAAGCATAAACTATCTCAAACTTAAGATTTAAATAATCATTGAAAGAAAATAATTGGTATTTAGGATTAGGAATTATAACAAGCCAATGTGTTATCCCAATGACCACAAATAAATATTTTTATTCCTCATGTGCTTTCTAGTGATGAACCCAAACCAGAAACAAAACGTTGGTTACAACTGTGCCTGGCAAGATTCATTTGTTTTAAGAGTTTATACTGTTTTACTGATTTCAGCCCAACTAGGAATATACTGATGGACCAGACATGGATCATGGGCTCAATCTGTCGTCTTGTTCTGATTAAAGACAAGAACGATGTGTTACACACTGTCATTTTTCACATTGTCTCATTTACAGCAGCCACAGGCTCCAGTGGGACATCTGGAAAAAGAACTCATTGTAAAATAAAGCAAAGAAATCTCACTGTCTCTTGTAAAGCTTTATGAAGGCACCACAGTACTAAGACTCTGGCATTCTGACCTTCAGGTCCAGCCATGAAGGCCATGAAATCAAATTTTGGAGGCCTCAGCAGAGAGAAGATATATGTTACATGCTGTATATCAAATCCATGACTGCAACTAGCTGTGAGGACGCTGAAGTCCCCTAAACATATCTGTAATGCTATCTATGAGGTCACTGAAATCTGGATCATTATGTTAACTCTTACAGGACACTACACTTATAGACATTAACTTCATGTTGAGAGTTATGCAACCCATGTACTATAGGCTAATATCTGACGTACATACCTATGTTATAAATTTGATATGATATGAATGTAATCATATGAGGGCAAATGGTGGTTGAAAAATTTGCAAGCCAACAAATCAGCTTGCTAATTGCAGATCAGGCTAGGCTACAAACTCATTAAAAGTCCCTCCTGTGTCAGGACCTGGTCTTCCCAGGCAGTCTCCTGTCCCAGTACTAACCAGGCCCTTAAGGCATGTTGGGTGGTGCCAATCTCCATTTTTATAGCCCTCAGCCTCTCACATAGCTAGAGTTTCAGTGGGGGGGCAGTCCTCTGGTAACCATAAGAGCTTGACTCCATATTTGCATCTGTATTGTGGCATGTCTCACCAGATGGTACCATTTTTACAATGGTCTTTGGTATGACCCAACCGTGAGTAGAACTCACGGTCTCCCAGTCAAGAGGCGGACATGCCAACCACTTGGCCAGCTCGTGGTTACAAGCTCATTACTTAGCTATAAATAAACATTTAATGCTAGTTAAATTTTGTTATTGTATTATGTGTTATGTTCGTCCTATTGTTGGGAGATTGTGAGTTTGGATCTCAATGATGCCATAGACATTTGTGGCTGGGAGCCAAGAGAGCAACACTGGATATGAGGGATGGCATACTCTATCTCTGCTGTGAATCACAGTGACACTTGCCAATCATAGACATCCATGAGCTCTTGTATGTGGAAGAGGGCAGATAGCTCTTTCCTTCAACTGTGTTACGCAGCGGCCCTTTGAAACAGCATGAGCAGCAGTTCGAAAAAATGTAGTTGGCTGGCTTCAAATGTCTTAGAGGGACCACATGTTGAAGGCTATCGTATGCTGGGGACAGCTGTTTGGTGGGTAGGAATTGGCAGATGTGCAAAAAAAAATTTTTTTTGGGGGGGGGGCAGCTTCAATAGATAACTTAACCCATCTTGTAAACCAAAATATACTCAATAAAATTCAACCATCTAATTGCAATCAGAAAATGGAAGAATGAATGAATTGCTGGAAGAATTCACACTACTAGCCATTCAAAATAACCCTGAAGCCTGAACACCATCTCAGACACAGAATACACACAGATGAGCACTGTGTGAACATTTTTCCTCTCTAGATGTCAGAGCTGACAACAGGAAAGTCTGATTACATTAGAGAGGATGATGACATTTGTCAATAGCTGGATAAGCATGCTCTTTAAATTAATCAAAGCAATCCATATGAATAATATAAGCCTGCTAAGCAGATTGCGCGACATCATTTCAGATCATCCCAGTCAATCTGAACAGTTGCATACTTGTTCCTGGCATTTTTGTTGCATTCGCTGCATTTTTTTTCTTAATTTCCTCCCTCTTTCATTTGAATGTGTCAGTATGAGGAATCCATCAATGATATATGGCATCTATCAGCTTTGTCTGTTTGCAAAATTCCTTTCTTTTGCTCCCACTGCAGAAATACTATACATAATTTAGAAAAGGTTGCAAGCCTACTGTATATCTAATGAGTGAGATAGAGAAGAAAACAAGAGTACTCCAGGATTAAGAAACTCTTACCTAGACCACTGGGAATATCTAATATCATGTTGTTGTTGTTTTTTTTGGAGGGGGGGGGCTGTAATGTCACATACACTAGCACATAACAGATCTGGTTTCAATTTCCCAGGTCCTTCCACCTATCTTCTGTAGTCAGGTTTGTATTCCTCACTTTTTTCTTTCTTTTTATTATGGAGCAGGCAAGGATGTTTTTAAACCATCCGTCCATATTAAACTAATAAGACATGTCAGTGATTTGCTTCATTCAAAATGTAACTTTTCCTGCTGCCAGCTCTGTCTTGCTTGCACACACATCGTTCTGACAAGTTTGACAACCTGCTAAAACTGGTACGGTAATCTAGAACAATGCAAGAGATTTAATACTGCCTAATTGCGAAGTTACTGACATGGGAAAGACAACAACAACAACAAAAATACTCAGTATTTAAACATAAGCTTGGCTCATCGTAGCTTAGTAGCATACAGGATTGCTAATGTCAACAAGGACCAACGCCTTAGTTAAATAACTCAGATAATCCTGCTGGTGGCGTTTTCTGGTATTCTTTGTTGTGATGTAACACTGATTTATCCTATATACATATAACAGCTACCTTTCTGACACCTTTCTGTTTTAGCCAGCATTAACTTTTTCAGCAGTTTGTGCTACAGT
>JAOTRR010000022.1:11411545-11423237 GCA_028570945.1 Gogo arcuatus
CTCCCCTCACATTTTCTTCTTGCCGGTCCTGGAACTGGTGACCCTTCGGGCCCAAAGCTGTAGGGGGAACCCAAGAGCAAAAAAACAAAAACAAAAACACAACACAGTTCTTACATAATGAGGGTTTAATGAGTAACAGATTTGATATTTTCAGCATAGAATTAGCAAATCCACAAAATGTGCTTAACTAGCATCTATGCTAATGACATGAGGATACTGAAGCCATTCTAATGATTTATTTAAAATTTATTTCAATCTAGATTTGGGTAACAGGGTTGCATTTTCAGTTACAAAGGCTCAATGACACCCCAAACATGGACTCCCCAAGGAAATTACACCATTTGTATGTAGATTGTACTGTACATACTATATAACATGATCAGTGATAGATTTTAATGTTTAGATACATTTTCCGGCAAATTAAAGTACACAACTCTTATTTTAAGGTGTTGAGGATTGACAATGCAGTATTCACATGTCTGCAGGTCACCCGCCTCCACCATCATACCCCTGCCCCTGAGTGGTAAGTAATAATTCAAGAGGTGAGAGAAAGAAAAGTGAGAGGCCTATTCATTAAAGACCGATGTCACATCTAATGCATTTTGCACTTCAGACCTTGGCGGGAAGTCAATTACGTTCCTCCTACCAGGATATTGCATGCTGGGTAGGACAGAAATTCATTATTCTACAACATGACTACATTAGCTTCATAGTACCCACCTGCACCATCTTCCTCTCCAATAACAGCAGGATAGCTCCTTCACTTTCTCATCCCTCTAATTTATGCTCTTGACTCCACCACCCTTCACTTTTTTGGCTGTTCATGCTTTCCTATAGTCTATTCTTCTTCTTCTCCTCCTCCTCCTCTCATGTTGGGTTTTAGTGATTGGAAAAAGAGGCATGTGATTGAAACAAACACTTGACATTTATCACAATAAATGAGCTGAGAGCTCTTTAGAAATCTAATCATTACATGAGCAGACCACTGAGCTGACTGGTTTATGACAAAGCCAGGCTAAAACCTGAGCATCTCACACCTATCTTGAACCAACATGGAAACACCAGTCGACGCTTTCTGACATGATAAAGATGTGAAAAGATTAATCGTTATGTATATGCAAATATTATCCTCAGTGAAGAGAATATAGTATTCAGATTAGTAATAGTATTCAAAAAGATGCATAGTATTTGCAAATGATACAATTTTCTTGCCACATGTTTAAGAAGTAAAAAAAAAAAAGCGTCATTCTGCACTGAAGTTCAGCAATGAATATTTCATGACTTAACCTTTGCGATTCAAAGCACTCCTGGCTGGACTTGAACAAAATAAACAAAAAAACCAAAAAGCAATTAAAGGACAATGGATTCCTCTAAAGCAAAGAAGAATCACTTGTAAGGGATGAAAGATATTACCTTAACGGTGAATTGATCTCGAATTGATTATGCATAGTGCTGCAAAATGGAAAAGGTTGACGGCTGCAACGACTATCAATTCACTTTCTACTTCATCAACTCTCTAAAATCCCCAACATGTCTTGCTGTTCAGCCAAACAAGGACAATTAGCATACGGCTTTTATCTTTTGTGGCATTTTATTAGAAATAGACATGGATTACTGGAATAAGAGGCGCTCATGTCCAGAATTGTATGAAGATCCTGACACCTAATGGTGGAAGTAGGAACTGCAGTTTTATACTCTGTGGTTTTATATCTTTCGTGTGTACAAGTTCACCTGAAAACATGAATATTGTGTAGCTTTGAAAATAGTTTGTAGTCCATATGTGGACCATAAGCACCACTGTTGTAGTTTTAATTAGTTTAAGACCATTGAGGGTCATCAGGGCTATCACAATCTTAAAGGTATGAAGAATGGAGGCAACTGAAAGTAAAAAAGTATACATACTGTATTTATACATACACAAGTATTCAAATGTATATGTAATTTTAAAAATTACTTCATTAAGTACTTCACTAACTCACAAATCTAGTATTGGGTTTGCTGGTTCGCCAATGTTTAACAACCCCGCTGAAAGCAGCATTAGCAATGAAAACAAAACTAGCTTGCAAATTTACCAACCTGCAGAACCCTCTAACATGGTGCCCCCTACGTGACAAGATGGGGATTTTTTTAAAGCTACTTTTGCATTCCCTCACAATACTTTTTTGTTACGCTACAATAAGGATCAGGGTCAGGGTTAACACTCGAGTATTGTGAGGGAACACAAAAGAATTGCAAGGGAATGCAAAAGTAGCTAAATAAAAAATCCCCACCATGACCCTTAGAGTATGGAGCCCCCTAAGGGTCATGGTGTGGATTTTTTTGAAGCTACTTTTGCATTCTTTCACAATACTTTTGTGTTACCTCACGCTGACAGGGTTAGGGTTAACGCCAAAGTATTGCAAGGGAACACAAAAGTAGCTCCAAAAAAAAAGAGAGAAAAATCCTCTCCATGACCCCTAGGGGGCTCTGTACAACAGAAACCTTGTATAAATCATTGATAAATCCAGTAAAAGAAAATGTTGACTTTGGCAAGCCTATTTTTTGTCAGTTTTAATTTATTTAATCTCTTTAATGATGTAACATTCTTGAAAAAAAAACATTCAAAAAAAAGAGAACACAACTGATTGGCATAGCAGCTGGGCAAGATTTTTGATGATTGTTTTTTTTTTTTAAGTGAGTGTAGTATTTTTTTCCTGATCATGCTTTAGGAGTTCCCTGAGAAAGACAAGCTGAAGAACCATTAAAGGAAAAACCACCATGAACTATTTGCATATTAATCTTTAGAATTAACATGTGCTCTTAAAAGATGTTGAGGCTTTATTTTGTAATGAAATTCGAAGTTTACTTTTTAAGCTTAAACCTCTTTCATCGACATGTTCATCTATTAGCACTTTGGTTAACAGTTTCCTACATTACCCATAATGCTATTCGACTACCTGCTGATAGTGGCGACAAGGGGAAAGGGCTACTTGATGAAGGAAGGGGAAAGTGGTCTCTCCTATCAAGATAGGCAAGTTCCACGCCTTACCAAGCACCCTTGCGAATAGTCCCAATTTGTCAAGCAGCCATACCCCTCCCCCCATGACGTATTTCCCTTTTGAAAGAGGTGGCCTTGTTTACATTAGGCAGTACATCCAGATAGCATCTAATGTTTTTTTTTTTTTTTTTTTTCAGTCTTACAATAAAGTCATAGTGTTAGGCTAATTGTTAGCTTGGGTGTTTGTTTCTATTAATAGGCATTTTCTTCTCTTCATAGTAGTTTGTGTGTGACGCATGCTTACTAAAAGGAGCTTTGCAAGTGTTCTTACAAATATGATAAACATTTGTAAAATATGGGAGTAAAATTGCGTCATTGCCATTATAGTGGACGAGCCAGAACTAGAAGTGGTTATAATCCCCCTCTTGAAGTGTTTGTGCATGTAGTCCATTCACCATTACCTTAATAGCATGATGCAGCAGCACTTTAGCGCTTTGTCTGTCCAGCTCTCTCACCCACTCATCTGTACACTCTGCTCAAACACATCAGCTTCCAAAGTTTCAACTTTCATACTAATACCACCGTCATCATCTTGTCCATCGCTAACTAGCCGAGCCGATTCTCTACACAACTGCATTGTTTAGCTGCATTGCATTCTGGAACTTTGAGGCCAGCATTTGCACCAGGATCTCCATTACTTCTAGGTATGAAAACTCATAATTATGGCATTGAACACTGCTGGAAAATGATAAAGGAAAAATGAAGCTCTTTACATTTTTTCTCCTATTAAACACCATTGTAACAGTGCTAGCAATGACGTCAATGTGGCAGGTAATCACTACTTCTCACAGGAATAACAAAAATACTGCACCAATGACTCCTCCCACTGTATTACACTCTAAAGTAGGGATCTTAACTCTAATTATTTTAGGTATTTATAATTAAAATAACATCGTTAATACAATTTGTTTTAACTTCTACATGTCTGTTTACTGATAGGATAGTTATAGCGGCGCCTAGTGGCAGGTAGTGTGTCTGACATCATTTCATCTCCAAAACTGCAAGCTTTGTTTTGATTTCGTAGTTATTGAAACAACGTATTTGACTTCATGTTTGAATTTATTTTAATGGCTGTATGTCTATTATAAACACTGTATTGCTTCGTGAAAGTCACAGGACCTTCAAGAGAGGGGGGAAAAACACATCTGATAGTAGTGAGTGTAGCAGCAGGCCATTTTGAGCCATGTTTGGTTAGAGATCTTATTGTTCTAATAGGTTATGACACATATTTGTTCAGGGTAATACTTTTATTCTTTCTGTATCTTTTTTTTTGTGGCGATGTCCTGCCTTGTGTCCTGTGCTGTGGATTTGTTGGAGAAAACATGACAATTAATGAAACAGTGTTAATAGGAAAATGTTGGTCATTGTTTGTATATTGTTTAATAGACAATTATTTGTATAAGCCATTGACAGTCATCAGCATCAGCCACATTCGACATCAGATGCATCGTGTCTTTAGCTACTTCACATTTTTTCCACAGTTCCTGAAACAAATTTCACATTATAAAATCAGACACATCATTGCACTTCGCCTGCCTAAACCACAAAATGTTTTATACAAAGGTTTTAAGAGCAAACCCAATCAATACAACATGAAACATTTAGCAGTTTTAAGAAAAGAAAAGAAAATACTAGTATAGTAATATACAACCTTGATATATTCATGCTTCAAGTCTTCAGTTTCAACAGTTTCAGATAAGGCCCTGAAATGCTTTTGACCTGAAGCGTGTACTTTGCTTCCAGGAAGATTTTCTTACATGCAAGTGAGGAGCAGCAGCAGCTGAAAGGATAGATCAATTTGCATCAAATTGCTTTGACAAATGTGCTTTGTGTACAAGCTGCCAGAAGTGCACACTGTTGACAATGCCTTTGTGAACATCTATCAAAACCATCAACAATTGTGAGTAGAAAAATATGTATAAACACCAGCATTAAAAGACTTCCAAATATGTAATGTTACAGCATCCAAAATGAAATGTACACTAGGAATCCAAGTGTTCTGTCTCATCAAGGCTGATCCTCAGCAGGAACTGCATCACAAATCGCCTTTATCAGAGAACACACCTCTGATATTGCCACAACGTTATGAAAAATATAAGAAGACTTCAGTAAAACAATCAAATGTGCAGTTTTTCCCCCCCTTTAACTCAAATATCACATCAGTGATGATCAGCCAAAATATGTTTCGTGTCAGACGTTTGCTTCTGTAGTTTTGTACTGGAGCTAATAATCTAGAGTTCTTCACAAGTAATGGGGGGGACACACCTTTTCCAGCAAATATTGTCCTCAAACCACATAGTTATTAAATAATGCCAAGATAAGATGATGTGGTCTAGGACACAGTGTGACCTCGTGTAATCCATAAACATGAACAAAACCTCACTGTATTATAAGGGCGGCCATCTTGGACAACTGAGAGAGAGTAGCTTGTTTACACTGTTAGCAGTATATCCCCAAGACCCTGTCTCCAAAAGTCTATATGCGTTTCCTCTGGGTTCTCTGGTTTCCTCCCACCTCCAAAAACATTGGTAAGTGGATTGCCTACTCTAAATTGCCGGTGTGTGTGTATTCCTGCCTCAGGCCCAGTATTCTTGGGATAGGTTCTGGATCCACCATGACCCTGGCCAATATAAAGCGGTTACTGAAGATGAATGACGGTCAATGTTGACTTCCACTACTTGTTAGCTACATCAGCCTCCTAGCTCTAGCACAAAACTAACTAGCAGACACCAAACATTCTTTGGCTGATGATGGAACAGTGATATAAATTTGATTTCCCCCCCTGCCTAACTTCTCTTAACTTTACGGTTTAACAAAAAAAAAAAAAAAAAAAAAAGTCCATTTTAAATGACATTCTGCTCAGCTGATGATGAAAACTCTGGGGCCTTCCTCTCTCATTGGTGGCAGGCTGTCCACGTTCTCAATGAGGATGTGCTTGTCCTCCCTCTTTCCTGGACTTCCCAGGGCCTGAGGCTGGCACAGATTACTCCTCAGCTCATCCAAAGTCACACGCAGATCCTTGAAGATATGAAGCATGCTCACACCAAGCACAATGACCAGGAAGCCACCTATGGTGCCCACGACATCCACGGCTGACATGTGGCCCCACTCTTTGAACAGGATGATGGAGGTGGTGAGCACCACGGTGGTGAAGAACACATAGTAGATAGGGTAGACAAGCAGTGTGTTAAAGGTGTCCAGAGACTTGTTCAGGTAGTTGATTTGGACGATGACGGAAGCCACCAAAGTCAGCAGGAGTATCCAGGTAAGAGGATGACTGAGAACAGAAGGCCCGACGAAGACTGTGCGGAGGAAGATGCCCAGGCCCTTCACTGAAGACACGGTGAAGGCTCCAAGCAGCGAGCAAATGCTTATGTAGATTAATATGTTGGTATGACCAATGCGAGGAGAGAAGTAAATGATCATAACCAAACAGGCTATGAGGAGGATGCTGGCAAACACAAGGAATCCTTGAGGAGACAGAAGATGGTAATTAGGTTTTCTTCTTCTTTCCTTTTTCAAAGGCTTAACAGTTTCTCTTAATCTATAACCATCATTTACTGCAATTGTCAATAGACATTAATAAAACCAAGCAATGGGTCTACAATACCATCATAAATACCATGTTGTATTGGTAGACAGTGTTCAATGTGATTCTTACTCCACCATTTATAAATAACAATACAACAATGCTTAAGAGAAACCAGGATGAGATAATACTTGTACTTCATTACTATACTTCTATATTTATACTTTTTAGCTGAATGTTTTGAAAATAGCTTTTCTTTTTATTTCCTACGGTTTTACTTAGACCTTCAGAGTACTTGTTACAAATCTTGAAGGTCTCGTCTCTCATCTAGCCAATAACTGCACACTATACATCAACTGAACGGGCGCCCATGCATTTTATTTTCATTTCAGTTTAAAGCACCACTGGTTTAACAGTATCAAGAATCATGCCAATTCATCATCTCCTGTGAACCTTTTCATGCTACACAATATTGTTAGCGCTATAGCTATCTGTGCATCTGAATACTGTATGTCTGCAGTGTTGATCTTGAGGATGAGCGCTACCTCAATAAAATGTTTCAATGAGGCATCTCATTTGAGACATAAACTCCATCTAATAACTTTGAAGCATGTTAAGGTAAGTTTTGCTAATTTGCTAACATTTACTGGCTATATTTAACCAAGTTAGCCTGTTTTCTTTGCTAAGTCCAGATTAGTGTCGCAGCAATTCCAGCAGCTAACATTGAGTAGGCAGGAAGTCAAATTGTAGTTAATGGTAAACATTGTTTATTTACAGGGTGTTTTACTTCTGATTAATTCATTAGCAAACTACGTAGCATGACTCATGCGTACGAGCAGCAAACGAACAGCGAAGGAATAATGGTTTCAGGCAAAATGGCTTAGTTACTCAGATAAGTAATAAAAGCTAGTTTTCAAATGCAAACATGACTTTTAACCAGTGGAATTAAGTTAATAACATTTACATTTTACTTTTTAAATATGTGAGTACATTCATAAATAGCAAACTGTTGTATTTTCACTTGAGTACTTTTCTGTTAATTGAGTAAGATTGACACATTATCTATACTTTGACTTAAGTATAATTTCTCGATACTTTTTCCATTCTCAGTAAACACAGATAGAGTTCATTCCATTTTATTTCAGGCTTCTGTTTACAGGTTTTCCAGCCCAGAAATTAGCCCCAACCAGAGCCTGAATACAGCTGCTCAGCTTTACCCGTTTTCCGTTAAAGGAAGCACAAGAATTTATAGTTTCAACAGGGGAGGTGATGTCTTTTGGATTCAATTTGTTTCAATCTTATTTATACAGCACTTAACAATGGACACCGGCACAAAGCAGCTTTACCACACAGGACTGAGGTGGTGCAAGAGCCACAAACATACGATCACTTCCTTGTTCTACTTTTGTAAGGGGGAGGGGGGACTGATCCTCCTTTATGCAGACCAGAACAACCCAGCGCTCCATTCAAGTCAATGAGGAGGTCCATTTGTGACGTAAGGCGACATGCCCGCTTATGAGACCAGAACTGTTCCACTTTTGCTCCCATAGAGATGAATTATGTTGCTTGATATATAGTCTAAGATCTTTGGCTTTACAGATATCTGGATATTGATATCAATATGGATTTCAGAGAATCAGAGGCTGATCTGAAGGCGTCATTGTTCTGAATATTGCTCGCTTTTCCTTCCCTGATTACTAACATCTCTGTCCTATCTGGAGAACTGTGTACAGCACACTCACTTGCATCATGATGCATCTGCCCATGTGCTTGTGCTACTTTTAACAGTCTACCATTTCTTCCTTAGGCCTAGTTATTATTGTTTCTTATTCAATCCTTATCTAGATCTTTCCTAGTCTAATCTCGTCTCCAGAAGTCAGTGTATAAGCTTATTCCTGATTGGTCAGAAGGTGTTGATTCATTTTACAGAACAGTAACTCTGACAGTAATGTTGGCTGTTAATAGGTTTTCGTTTCGATAGTAACAACTAATGTAAGTCCAATAATAAATGGATAATGAATAAATGAAAGTGTTGTTATTTAAAACAAATAATTGTGATATGGTGATGTTTTCTGCTATGAGATGTTTATTTATGGAAGGAGTGTCAGCAATTTATAACAGTCAGAGGTAAACGCTGTTCCTTTGCAGTTTCCGCCAAGGGAACATCTCAGGACAGTGGATATTGCACTTTGTGGTATCGGTAACCTGTTGTACAGTATATTTTGGTCTTATTAACGTCTGGAGAAAGTGACCTAATGCAAACTTGTTTTGTGAATATTCAACAACATTAAATGTAGCTATAAAGGGATAAAAAGTAAATCTCTGTGTCATTACTGTGGTATAAGAGTCAGACCTCATCATATCACTGAATGGATGATTATTTTCCTTATTCCTAACTTAGTTTATTAGTTTCTCTTTGTGTTTAGTGTACCATTTTGTTCTACTTCAACATTAGTGGTTAGCTTCACTGTTCTATTGTCCTATTCTAATCCGGACTGTAAATAAATCCTCACAAGAGCTGATACAAGTCTGGGCTTAAGTTACATTGCTAATGATTGTTTGTAAAGCTGAAGATACACTCCCCTTTTCAAAGAAATAAACAAACAGCAGAAAGGAAGTTTATAATACACAATATTATACTACCAAGAGGAACAGTAACAAAGTGTATTGTGTCTTTTGTGGATTGAAAAGGAAGTGTCCTTATGGAAGTCAATTATAAAACACTTACCTGGGTCCAACAGCTTATCTGTCATCTCACTCAGAGTCGTCACAGCTTCCTCTTCTGGTGCGTGAATAACCATTATAGTGCTTCCCAAAAGGCTTAGCATGCAGCCGAGCTTCCCTAGCAGGTTCATCGTTTCCCCAAACAGGTGAGAGGACAATACAGCGCTGGAGAGAGAGAGAGAGAGAGAGAGAGAAATACAGACAGTGGGAAAAAAACAATGTAATGAATAATGATGTTCTTACTGAAAATCCTGCCTAGCCTATGTATTGATCATTAATATGACTCCTATTACAGTTCTAGCTTGTCATGCTGATTATGAAAATGCAATATGATAAAAGGAAGTTAACTGTTGTATTAAATACTGAACAGCTTTGCATAGCTTAGCCACATCAACACTGTAATTAATATTAAGCTCTGAGGATTAAATGGGGCAGATAAGAGGAGATATGTACATAGTCTCTTCATAAGCTTGACTATACAGTATATTACCTGAAAAGAACGCTCAGTGCCCCAAGAGGCGTGACCACAGTGGCTGGAGCAAACATGTAGGCTGCAAAGTTTGCTGCTTCACCTCCTCCCACTGGAACCACACAAACAAATCATATTATTTATTATATCGCTTGTGGTTACAATGGTTAGTTATAGCTTCATCATACAATAAACTTACTGGTCAACAGTCCACCCCACCACAGCCAGTCCTTCAGGTAGCCATGTCCTCCTTCACCTAGAGAAGATATAGACATTCTTTTAAATTTAGAGATATCAGCCTTTAGATTTCATCAGTGCATCATTTATTCTCTCACATTCATTTTTTTAAATCACAAAATGTACGAGTATTAATGCTCACTGCTCACTATGCAATTATATATTAACCAAGCTACGTTCTTATGTGCACATTATTAATTTTGATAATACGCACACCATTGTCAAACTAAATGTTAGGTAAGGAATAATATTAACGTTATAGGAAAATAATCAACAGTGAGGTGTTGTGATGCAGCCCAATGCAAAGCAGAGTTATTACAGTTACCATCCCAACCAAAGTTGATTATTTTCCTATAAATTCACATTCCAGAGTGTTCTGTTCCTCTTATACCACAGCAAATTAACAAATGAGTAAACCTTTTAATTTTTCGAAGAATGACATCATACTTTTTTCTCAATGTATATTTAAATTTATAATTTAAATTGTGGAACAACTGCAAAACACGTTTCTGTTATTATTTACATGATAGTAGCTATAAAGTCATTCCCTCACTTTCTCTTGAAGATAATAAGACAAAAAAAAAGTGCAACATGCTCCATCCTGAAAACTTTCCTATGGCAGAAAACCTAAAGCTTTACCTCTGACTGTTACCAAGTGCTAACACTGGAGACTCCTTCAAATGTTTATTTAACATTTATGGAACACCATACTAACAATTATACATTTTTAAAAATCTGTTTATTATTAGACTTGGATTACATGAAGTGACCAATCGGATTCAAGAACTGAACAGCTATATATTATATTATATTATATTATATCATATCATATTATATTACACAACAACACGATTGACCTATAATTGTTGACTGGTGTAACACACTGACCTGCCCTGGTTTGCCCATTTTCAGCCAAACGCAGCAGTGCCTTTTTTTTCAGGATCACGCTTCCTCCTATGAGAAAAGCCGAGAGTACGGCTAAAGTCAGGCCGATCCAAAAGTTACATTTGCTCCATTTGTCTGGAGAAAGAGCCAGCGCAGCAGTGGTGGAGTTGTATTCACTGATTAAAGTCCAGTTGCTGGCTTTCTCTGAGTCAATCACACAGCCAGAGGTGGACGATGGACAAACCAGTCTTATTACTGTCCCTAGGACATAAAGTGCTATGGTTATAAAGACATGCTTTATTACTGCTTTCTTCTGACCATAACAGTCAACTCTAACATTATTTGCACTTTTCATGAAGAATGAATATAACAAATGAATAAAACATGCAACAATAACATTTTTGAACTTAACCAAGAGACGCTGTATAGTTTTACCCCAAATTTCAAAATGATTGGACTCCTGATTTTAGCCTTCCGTGGAGAGTAACAGTACTACACCACTTCCTGTAATGTCTAACAAGGTTGGAGAGGGAATTTGGACGTTCCTCCATGCAGAGCAGTTCAAGCCCTTTTATATTCCTAGGTCTGTGAAAGTGGATGGCCTGGACGCCGAGATGACCATCACAAAGCTTTTTTTTATTTATTAACTGGCAGAGACCATCAGCTTCTGGGCTAAAATAGTTAGTCCAGCATGAGGTGATATTTCATAATGAACCCCTTGTTTTAAAGGTGCTATATCAGGGGTAGACATTAACTTTTTAATCCACTTGTCCAGTCAGACAAGCAGCAAGATTTTTCACTTGTCCTGACC
>JAOTRR010000022.1:11423929-11434551 GCA_028570945.1 Gogo arcuatus
GTAGGCCAATTGGCCTGTCAGTTGCCAGCCTCCTACGAGGCTGTCTGCGTCCATCAAGGGTACATTTCATCCACCGCCGGCTTGCCAGGCCTGTTGCGGCTTCCAGACACACAATCATTCACACCTATGGGCAATTTAGTGTAGCCACTCAACCTAACTGCATGTCTTTGGCCTTTGGGGGAAACTGGAGCACCCAAGCAGACACGGGGAAAACATGCAAACTCCACACAGAAACATCCGGACCAAACATTTGGTGTCCCGGACAGTCGGACTACCGTTAATGCTGAGCCCTGTATATGTAAGAATTTTAGTTTAGTTAGTTTCTTGAATGTTTTAAAATTGACATAATGTGGAGAAATAACAGTTTTGATGTTATGTCAAAGACTTCTACGTATTGTTTTGCAGAGATATTTACTGACATTAGCATGCTAACCAGCTAGCTGAGACAGGATGGAGACTGCATCGAGTTCAGGACGGTCACTAGCTGGGTTTCCATTGCACAAAATATTTCACAAAATAGAAGCGATATTTTAAAATTTTTGACAAAACACAATTGCAAATGGTCTGTATTTCCATTAAGTGATGTTATGGGATTAAAGCTTAGTTTTCTCCTCTCACGATAGCTCTAAGAGAGCGCTCTTTTTCAGAAAGGTAGCGTTTCCATTTGCTCATGTCATGTGACTTAAATGCAAAAAATGAGTTTCCATTTAAATTTTGCAAAATATTGCTTTATTGAATTGTCTGAAAAACCATCTCATGAGAGCGTAAAAACATTTTTGCCATATTTGAGTTTTTTCAAAATTCACATTTCCATTACTCGTTTTTTTAGTTTGCGCTTTCAGATTGCACATTAAGCAGGTTAATGGAAAGACGGCTACTAACGTGTGCTGAAAAAGTTGCTAGGTTTTAATTCTAGGCACTTTGCGAATTAAAAGTCACCAAATCTAGCGACGTATTTGGCCCCAGAAATGGCTATTGGCGTCAGACTTAACAAGAGGATAGAAGAAAGGAAAAAAAAAAAAAAGAGTTAACATTGGCGTTGCTTTCCACTGCTGGAGACAGCTCTTAGGGAGTAAAGGGATGACGTTTTACGCTGAACTTGCAATGTTGGCTATTTAGCGATAGCTTATAAAAAGGTAGCTAACTGCATAACATTGCTGACAGTGTTAATAAGTTTGCTAAGTTAGCTGTTTTTTGCATATAACCAATACTTGCATATAACAACACCTTTAAGGATGACAATTTGCCTTTATTTTAAACAATCTTTATGAGGTCAGTAGGTTTGCTTCTTGTTTTTGAGAGAAAATACTAATATTATGTTTACTATGAGAATGACGTTAGAAGAAAGGCAAGTAGTTTCTTTAATTGTTTAAGTGGAAATTTTGAATTATTTGTATTATTGTTTAGTCATTTTTTTAATATACTCCTATCATTACTTGTGGAATTCACTGTAACATGTGAACACAATCTTAATATTCTCTCTGTCCACTATGAAATGTTTGCACTTCCCCAGTCATTATGTTGCTTCTTTACTTTAAAACATGTATAACAGGTTTCAGGTTTCAGTGTTACTGTGAACAAATTTGGTTTTAGGGGTTGGAGCAGGTGTACTGAAAATAACAACTAAGAACTTGTGCTTATGTCTAAAAACAATATTGTTTCAATGCATAATGTATATTGCAGTTAGGAATGTTTGATTATGAAAAACACCTGCTACAGTCCAGAACATGCTATCCATCAGTACAAATATACAAAAAAAAAAAAAACCCAACACAATACAATATGGCCTTTAACTAGCATATAAAAAGAACAGGATGGAAATGTAATTCTGTGAATGTTTTTCCCCCCCCTAGATAAATAAAAAGGCAGTGGACTTTGATATGAAACACACAAATGTTTTTACTGCTTGCTAAATAATGGCGAGTGTGGTAAGGATTCTGACTCACCGGTCATGCTAAGTGGGTATTTATTCTGTCAACACACACCTTTTCTTACTATCACTGTGAGGACCACTGACATAAGTATGAATGTTGCTAATTAATGCTAATCTAACCATAACCATAGTAACTAAAGTAAAACATTTTACCTCATTAGTTAGTTGGTTGGTTGGTTTTCCTCATGGGGACCAGCTAAACATCCCCACAAATTCAAAGGCTAACATTATATATGTGGTACATATTTCAATACTTTACACAACAACAAACAAACAAACAAACAACTCCAAAACTAATCTTTCTCTTAGAGTGCACGCAGCCCTGATATGCGCGCGCGCGCGCACGCACGCACGCACAGCACGCGCACATAAACAATAACACAACAAACACATTCATATTCAGACATTAGCCTTTTCCGGTTGGCTATAATATGATCAAATGTTATGAAAATGATATATAATATTCAATTTTCTTACCATTCCCCTCTGAATCGGAAGTGAGGCGAATCACCAGCATGCTCTCTGCTTCCCCGAAGCTATAAAGTAGTCTAATGAACACTTAATCAGCACACAGCAAATGAGTTAATCCGTTTGACGAGATTTCCATTTATCACCCCTGAGCGTGGGCCTAATTAATGTTTACTTCAGTGTTATTTTGGTTTTAATTCTCTTTAAGGTCCGCAGGGTGACATTATATCCGAACAGAGCTTCAGATGAGTCAGTGCAATAAGTGTGTGTGAAGTGTGAGTGTGAGTGTGTGTGTGTGTGTGTGTGTAGCTACCGGCACCGCCCGAGCTCACCTGTCCTACAGGATGAACCTTCTTCCTGAGACAGAAACCAAACAACGCAGCCAACTTCCTCTAATTGAACAACTGAATTCAAACTAAAGTGATATATAATTTGTTTAACTGCTTATTTAGTGAACCCTCTTTATAACTTTAATGTTTATAAACACATTTTAAACATCCCTGCCCAGTCATATCTAACACCTGTTTAGCTATTAGCACTATGCTAAAGGAAACAAGTTGCCTGTGTTACGATGCTTGGATATCATATAGCCGTCCAGTTACCCCTCTGGGGAGTGACATATCTGGGCTTGAGGCAATGAATAGATGAAACTAGGGCTTTTCTCGGCTTTCATGAAGCTTTTAACTATTAAGACTCAAGACGAGGAACATGACACGCCTGGGTGTGACGCTGAAACTCTGCATAAGTCATGGCGACATGCTCCATTAACTCACAGCCTGACGCAACGGAAAGTATCTTGATGATGTAGAGTGCATCATGATACAGAGTACCTCAGTTTTACACGTCAAGAAATCCTCACAACATCTCTCATTTAGGGGAAAGTTAGGGTTTGGGTATGGACTAACTAAGGATTTTAAGGTGTAAAACCACAAACATGGTTTTAAGATGAAAACTGACCCCTTAGCCACTGAAAATTGTTTGCCTTCATTTTCAGCCGTTTCATGCCAGGATCAGACTGCATGATATTTTTGTTTTTCACGATGGTTAGGCAATCATTTGGTCGACCTACACAGGGTCAGCTGGGATTGGCTCCAACTGCCATGTTGTCACAATTTGTGGGTGATAATTTGAATTTAGGCTTACTGTTACCTCCAGCTTCTCCATGAAGATCTGCCATACTCAGGAAGTAAACTGGGTGTTATAGTGGGTGACTATGTCCTCCAGGATACCAGAGTGACTACACACCAGCACAAACATCTCAGCAACCTGAAAGGCAGGGGGTGACTATCAACAAACCAATGTCTTCAACTAGGCCACCACTAATTTTCTAAGATTTGTGATGTGCATGTAATTCTTAGATGTCCTGAAGCCACAATGGTGTATTGGCTACACCAAATTCCAGACAGTCCAAACAGACTTTTATTGATCCAAGACAAAGCATTAGTATTCCCATTCTTAGAACCTGGACAATAGGAAATGGTCAAATTAAATCAACAAAAGAAGGCCCGTGTGCCTTTTCATGGATTAAGTGTCTTGGCAGATGGAACAAGTAGATGTGGTGCACCATCCAGCCAATGTTTCCACTGTTCCAGCACCAGTATGACTGCCAGGAGCATGTGATCCCAAAATCATAATTTCTCTCTGTAGCAGACATTTTGCATGAAAAATAAGCACAAGGGAAAGGTTTTGGTGGATTACATCTCATTCCTTCTATTTCATTATGGGTCTGGGTATTTTAGCAGAGGTGCTGAGGTAAATCTAAAAAGGCCTGTGGGGCTGCAGGTGTCTAAGTCTGATTATTGTCAATATACTGTATATGTCAGTATATGTGTTTGTCTACGGAAAACTGGAACACCCATGCTTTGTTGACCAAGCTATGTGGCATTACAGGGTATTCATAGCACCCCCTAGTAGTGGAGACCGTTATATTGCCTTCCTTTACCCTGATTATAGGTACTTCTCAGGTCTAACTGAAGAATTTGTAGTCAATCTATGGATGCGAGTCGGTACTTTCTTCGGATCTGGGACAGTTTGTTGGAGGTGCAGGCAGTTCTTTTTGCACTATGAGGGCCAAGAGATTATATCTCATGTTCCCGGTTGATAGTGAGCTATGCCATTACTGCCAGGGATTCACAAGGGGGGAGTTGATGATGAGAAGGATATGTTCTTGTGCTGTAATGAGTTGATGTACCATTTCTATCAATATGACATTTCTCTCTGTACCAGAGTCTAGGAGAACTGGGAAAAAGAGAGCATGTTCATGGCAGTGAATAGTCGTCTCAACATGAGAGCTAGTGGCAGGAGTAGGGAGAGGGAAGTTGTTGAGCCATCAGAGCAGGTGGAGTAGCTGCAGCGCACTGCTGGAGAAGCCTATAGTTGATCAGAGGCAAAGCAATTCTTGCTGATAATCCAGCAGTTTACCTTCCTATGTGACTGCTTTACAGAGTTCTGAGTCACTCTCTCAGTACAAGCAATGATGTCCTCTGAGACAAAAGCAAGAGGATACAATCATAAGCTGCTTATTAAACAGATCCAAATTAGCAAACAGAATTGTATCAGTGACGTTCTGGGTGTGACACATATCAGCTACATGTTGGTTAGGGATGGCTGGTAGCTCAGTGATTAAGACACTGGACTACTGATCAGAAGGCCAGGAGTCTTGCCTCTGCTTCTAAAGGCCTTAAAGGTTTTTGTATGAGAACCAGAAGTGGAAAAAATAAAAGTACAGAAAAAGCACACATAAAAAAAGAAAAAGTATAGCTGCCTGCCTGCTCAATCAAGACTAGACAAACTTTGAAATGTTTTTTAAGCCATGTGTCATAACATGAGAGAGAGCAAAAACCTGTCTGAAGGAACAAAACATCTTTGGACAGATCAAGAGAGGAGAATATCAGTTGATATTACTTTATACAGTATGTGTAACTGAGAAGTCAGTTAAATTAAAGGAATAGTCCAAACATGTTTTGAACCTAAACTTAATCCTTTGCATATGTTAAATATTACCACGGACCAGAACGTGGACACATTTCCCTGTCCTGGGAGAAGAACATGAAACCTGTTTACTAAAAACTCATGTATAAAAGAAGTTTTAGGGTGTTTGTTAAACTTTGTTAATAAATGTTAGTATATATATAAATGCGTGTTTGTGTCTGAATGGGAAGTAGATTATGAGCTTAAATAATAAATACCTTTGACTGAAATTCATTAGAGAGCTATAAAAAATAAGTGTTTCTTGCTGCCGTTAGACTTCCATTGTGATCAAGTCTATAGATATTAAATTACAAAATGCTGGAGTATTTCTTTAAGGATAATATAGACATCTCTAACAGAGAATTTAAAAAGCCCCAGATGACACATCCTGTTAGTTTGCATTTTAATTAAAAGCTATAATAGCTGTAGACAGAATGACACTCAACAGGCCATGCTTCACTTCCATCCATTTTCTCTGTCGTTTCATACACCACTGTTTTTCATTTGAATAACTCCCAACCGATATTCATACAAGTATGTAGTATTAGATGCTATGACCTGCATGTGGAGCAGTACATAAAGCGTAACCCAGCATACAAACACACTGAACTACATTCAGGTCCATTGTTAAACAAACAGGTTTTCCAGCTTTGCAGGAAGAAACCTAGGCCTTGGGAGTGTCAACAAACGCAGGTGTCAGGTGTCCGTGTTTCAGTCTTTCACAGAGGTGGTGCAAACTAATTACACCGGCTGCTTATCACTGCAGATCTGTGTGCAGAGATGGAGGCAGCACAAGCCGAGCCTGGAGACCAGTAACCTAGTGCACGAGCACACACTAACCTGGAGAGGGTGTATCATGTATCTCAAAGATCCGCAGTCCCATGGTGTTGCCCTCTAGACCACAGATTCCTCTGAGATGTGCTGAAGGAGTGCTTGCTTTAAAAGGTACAGTATGTACCTAATGATAAAGTTAAATATTATGTTAACAGTAGGTATTTCACATTGTAATGATAAATTAAGAAACTGGTTTAAATTCCTTCTGTGGAAGTCCCATGTTATAATGACAGGCTTTTATGATGTAAAAAAAAAAGTCACCAAGATGAATCATGTCAGAAATTTTTCCACCTTTAATGTGACATAACCAACAACATTCATGTGAAAAACAGAAATTATTTGTGGGCGGGAGAAAATTCAAACACTTCCATAAGCCTGGTTGCAGAAGTTTGCACACTCTTTTATAATGGGGCATGTGACTGTGCACAGAATTAACCAAACTCATATTCAAAAGTAATTATCATACATCTTTCATCAAATAATTCTGATTTACCCCAATTGGGTTTGAAGGTTCTGGCTGACCGGAGCCTTTCTGTGTGGAGTTTGCATGTTCTCCTCGTGCCTGTGTGGGTTTCCTCCAGGTGCTCCGGTTTCCTCCAACAGTCCAAAGACATGCGGATTAGGCCAACTGGCTACTCTAAATTGCGCAGAGGTGTGAATATGTGAATATGAGTGTGAATGGTTGTTTGTTTCCGTGTTAACACTGTGATAGATAAAGCGATAGAGATAATAGATGAATGGATTGATGTTTCTGTAGGATTTTATTGACATCTTCTTGGTTTCATCTGACTGTTGAAGCCATGGTCCTCAAAAATGTTTACAAAGCATGTACAGAATGTCACTGCCAAAAGGTATCGACAAAGAATTTTATAAAAGAATTTCCAAAACGTTAGATTTTGGATCATATCATAGATCATATATAGATGTATCACGGAGCACATCTTATTTATTTATTTATTTATTTATTTATTTATTCATTCATAATTTATAGTTTGGAAGTTGAGAGGTAAAAATAGTTCATTCCTTTGATACAAAACAAAAACCTGTAACTGTAAAAATGTGTAAATTAAAAATGCTATAAAATGGAATATCAGTATACAGTAAATGCATTTCCATAAATATCCTAAAGATGGCAGCACATACCACTATACAAAAATGAACGTTCCCCAACTGGGAGGTCTGTGCTCCGAAAACATATCAAGACAAACTTTGTTTTCTGTGATTATGCACTGTTTATTAGATACTAATAAGAGCTGTCTCTCCAATTTAAACCAAAACAGTAACAATTTGTTCCCTCTTAATCTCACTTGACCAGTTCCAGCTAAATAATATGAGTAGCTTATGTAAATTCATTGGAAAACCACCTCAAGACAACCTGAAGGTTTGTTTTTGATTAAAATATTAAAGCCTGACATAGTTAAACGTTTATGGCAGGTCTGTAAAATCAATTTTCTCACTGACAGTTTGTTAGTATCTTGGCATTTTAGTTTGTTGTTCTGCCTATTCTCTGTCTAATATATCCTCGACAACAATGTGGAGGCCTCGAACCCAAACTGCCTCCTTCAATCCCCGTTCACTAGAAAGAGAAAAGTGTTGCAATTCACCCACAGAGTTAGAAATGTGTTGCGCTCATATGTCTGCTCATGCACTATTTCAGAGATGCCTTTTGTTCGGAGTGTGTGCTGTGCTGCACTAATTACAGTGATCATTCAGAGCCAAGTCGCGCTCATGCTCATCACCTCCCACACACACACACACACACACACACACACTCTCTCTCTCTCTAAAAACACAATCCAAACACTGCCACAAGGGCAGCCTGTGTGGTGGCATTATTCCTCAGTCGCTTTCCACTTGATCTAATGATCGAGAAGTGGTAAGCATCCAAACACTCTCATAATTGGCCCAAGTTTTCAAAGTAAGCCTAAATGGCTGCGCTAATCAATCTTCATCATTGTCTTCAATGACTCAGATGACACCCAGATGAGGACTGGTTTAATTATTGCCGCTAGGTTTGAATGCTGTACTCTATATTCCTGGAAATAGGCATTCATTATGGACTAAATTTACTTAGATCACACAGTTACTGAATTCTCAAATCTGATTGGTGACAAGGTGTTTCATTTTCTATAACAGCACCGCGTTTAATTATTGTTTCTATAGTAACAACTCATTCACAGGGACTTGTACATTAGTGCTACACATTATCTAAGACTAATAATACAGTAATTGGATTAAAAAATATTTAAAGGTTCACCCTTCCCAGAATCCTCTGTGCCAAGTAGCGAGTCGCCATTTTCGATGCTAGTGATATTCCAAAGACAATCCGCAACAATTCAGTGACATCCTAGGCCATAGGTCCTAAATTGTAACATGAAATTGAAGATATTTTGTCCAAGTATCTATATTTTAAATTATTTCAACCAATCCATTCTGTTTTCATCTGGTTATTCTGTTGTAATGGACCAGAACTGGCATCAGCCGTCTTGCAAATCGGCCGCGAAGGAAAGAAAAGATATTTTGTTCAAAGCGTCTATGTATGACATTCAGATGAAGAAAAAGTTTGAGATGGGTTTCAAAGGGATCACTAACAGTGAATTTGTGGATGTTTTGCTGCACAGAGCTAACAGAGCAGCAGTCACTTGCTTTCAAAACGCAGTGGCATGTATGTAAACAAAAAACTATGAGTTGGACTCTGGAAATGGTGAGCTGGCCCCTTTAACAAAGATAAATGTATCATCTTTGACATAGTCAAGCTAACTGTAAGAGACATATATTTAACGTTTAACATGGAAGGAGTCTCCAGTGGCAGCGTTTTGTAACAATCAGAATGTTTTCTGCCATGGGAGAGTCTTCAAGCTTTTTTTTTTAAATCTTGTTTCTTGCTACATTTTTATATTTAATTATCTTCAAGAGAGAGAAGAAAAAAGAGGCTAGTGAGGGAACAACTGTACATGATCACAGGAGCGAACCTCTCTCACGGATGTTCCTAAATATTACATGTATTTAGCTGTATTTTTTTTTAACTTCAAGAAAGAGAAAAAGAGAAAAACAGGCTGGTAAGTGAACAACTGTTTATACCAGCTATAACGTAAGTGATAACAGGAACTAGCTTGTCTCACGGATGTTGCATTAAATGTAACCGGATTAAAATTAGGATTCAAAACCAAATGAACTGCACACGTAACATGATCATGAGCACCTGTGCTAATTTGTATAAGGTTATGAGCAAGTCCTTCATCAGCTGAATCTGTGGTGAAAATAGGGAGTAAAATCCGACAGCCTGAGTGTGGATCCATGGGTAAACAGATGCCTTAAAAGCGCAGCTGGTTCCCTACTAGCATGAATGGACTGCAGTACAGCTGCCCTGTTTTAGTGAACAGGAAGCTCAAGATGCACCACTGCAGCACTCCAAAGTTGAAGGCAAAGCAGTGTAATGACTGGGGTTGGCATGGCAACCGTTTTGGGAGAACTGAAAAGAAAAAAAAAACCGCAAATGGGAGAACGGGCTGCTATGGTTCTGCTTTCAGAATAGTGCAGTTGCTAGCAAAACGGGAGGGCAGTTAAAGAGCAGTGTCTCTTTTGAGCTCAGTGGCTGTATAGAGAGCAAAGAGAGCTTCACATCAAGCATCCGAGCTGCTGGAAGCATGGCATTCTGCGGCACACAGTATGAGTAAAAATGTTAGGAGAAGCCTTCACAATATTGTGCTGTGACTCAATAGTGACAGAAGGAGAGGAGCAGAAAGATGATAATGTTGCAATTGGCTCATATCTCTGTAAGGGTAGAAAAGAAATAATCTTTGCCCACACAGCCGTCCAGTGATCTGCCCACAGAACTGAACAAAAGATTTGACTTTACTCTGTATGAATCTTTTTTTTTCTTTTAAATAAATCCTCCATATGTTGACTGAAAAAAAATGGCTCCAGACAGAATTCTTGAGAGAATTTTATATTTATATTTCTGTGATCATGTCTGTGTTTCTAAAAAAGATATGTCAGAGTTCAAAGGGAGAATGGCCAGACTGATTCAAGCTGACAGTAACTCAAATAACCACTCTTTACAACTGCAGTGAGCAGAAAAGCATCTCAGAATGCACAACAATCCAGGTGTAAAGACTTGGTTTCAGTCTTGGAATTGGTTAATACCAATGACTATTAAAAAAAAAACATGGGCGGTGTGGCTCCATGATCTTCCGTTCTATAGAAATGAAGCCAAAATTCCTCTACCATGTTGTCAAATTTGAGTCCCAAAGTAGGGACTTTTTGCTGCCATCTAGAGCCAGACTCTGCACAGTAGAGACAAGAATTGAAGTCAGGTACACCTACACATTTGGTAGGCCCGCCCCTTCTCCCAATTCCAAGGTCCAGCGTGTCACCAAGGCTGTCAATCACTTCATTCCCAAGTGTATCCACACCT
>JAOTRR010000022.1:11434651-11447167 GCA_028570945.1 Gogo arcuatus
GACCGGTCTTGAAATAAAATCCAGAGTCCTCTATGTCTGAGACCGAGACAAGACCAAGTAAAAATGAGTCAAAAAGTGGTCTTGAGACCAAGAACAGTCTCAAGTACTACAACACTAATATTAGGGTTTAACCATTCTAACAATTTCCCCATTTTTGTCAGGTTTAAGAAAAAAATAGTACTAAAAGGTCTTGTACAGATATTTTATTTGGCTCTCAAAAGCCAAAGCAGAATCGTTGAATACTGGAGAAACTTTCACAGCATTGTTTTAATTGCTCTGCTCTTCACTCACTGTGCTGCAATAAAGCATTAAAATGGCAACGGAGATGACTTCGAACAAAACACCAAGCACATCTCGCATTGTTTCGGGACCCACGGTGAATATAAATCACCGAGTGGTGTTCTGATTCTGAATGCTCAGTGAAGATGAGATGACGGGCATATGGAGGAACATGCTGCTCTGTAAGTGTTTTCATCAGCCCCAGCGTGAGGGGGGCAACCATTTTCCTGGGTTCAATATCTCTTCAGGCTTCACATGAAGCATTTCCTCTTGCTTGTGGATAAACTTAATCCAACACCCTGCTGCACCATTTATCCAGTCGGAAAGATGTACTCGCCTAACGACATTTATAGATTCAGTTATCAGTGGTACGTCTGAAACGTTTGAACTTTTTTTTTCGCATTGTAAATGATTTAGGAAGGCTAGACGTTGTAAAACATGGCCCATTGTGTATGCAACAGGGTGGAAAAACAGTCGAACAGGGCTCACAAAGCACTCTACAATGGTCGAGCGGTTTTATTTCCAGAGCTCCTTTTACAGTAACTATGGAGACCGTGGGTCACCTGATTGCGGAGAAATGCAGCAATGGACCACGGTATTTACAGCCTCTCTCTTTTTTTCTTTTTGTTTTGATGAGCTCTACTAAAGGTTTCATAGTTTCTGTGTGATCATACATTCTATCTTGGCTACTCCCAAAAAAAAAATGTCATGTCTATTCTTTATAGCCCAATAACACGCTGAGTATTTCTCTGAGCAGTGCTTTTGTCCCCTTTGATCCTGTACAGAGATGTATACTACATCATTCATTGTCCTCACTCCTCCTCTTTGTGGCACGGTGCAAGCAGTTTGGAAAGTTTTTTAATGAAGGAACTAGGTGTGTAATGAAAGGATGGAGCTTAATTACGTTATCACTATAACTCCTGCACAGCGCATCTCTGTGGATTATAGCTCCCAATTATGCCACACGTTATGAGTGTTTCAATTTGACCCTGGATGATATGAAGGAAGGCACTTGTGGTTCTGAGGCTCTCAAAACTGAAAGTACATGCTGCTACCAGATAATGAGTCTGACACTGAGGTAAAAGGGCATGTAGACTTTAATAGGAAGCTGCTAATCTGAATCCAGGTGAGGTGTTACTATGGCAAAGTGCTTGCATGTTGTCTAAAGTGTATCATCTAATAAAGAAATAAAATAGGGATACATTATGGCATGTTTTCCCCATGGGTTTCCTCCTGGTTCTCTGGTTTCCTCTTTTTTATTGCTTAATACATAAAAAGTTTGGGAACCCATGGCCGAATTCCATATGTTGTAGATTTTTGAATCTTGCATGTTTAAAGGTGACATATTATACCCCTTTTCCACAAGTTGACATAGTTCCCTGAGGTCTTAATGAAATGTCTGTGACATGCTTTGGTCAAAATACAACAAGGATAAAGCACCACAGCTCCCTTCTCACTCTGTCTAAACAGCCCTGTTCAAAACGGCCCATTTGAGTGCCTGTTCCTTTAAATGATAATGAGCCACTGTTCACTCCACCCACCTCTTCCATCAGCCGATCAGGTAGCACTTTCCTCATGAATATTCATTCACAAAGGCATTTGTCAAGCTGTGAGTGGAGATACTCGAATGAGGATGTGGCATAATTCTAATGAGCTCCGCTTGTGACATAGAAAGGGGAGCCAAATCTGAACAGCTTGTTAAAGCACATGTTTTCTGAAATAGGAGCACAAAAGAAACTGACTGGGTTGTCTTATTTCAGAGTTTGTAGGTTGGTAGGCACTCCAGATACCCAAATGTGCACAAGCACTGAAAAAGTGAGTTTTTCATAATATGTCCCCTTTAAGATCTACTTCCATGTTTTCAATGCTATTCAAGTCAGGGGGCTGTGAGGGCCATTCCAATAGCTTCAGCATTCATTTCATGAAGTAGTTCATGCTGGATTTTGAGGTATGTTTTGGATCATTGTCCTGTTGTAAAAGTCAGTCTCTTTTAAGCTTGAGTCTCATGACTGACTGTGTCACATTCAATTGAATCCATTCTTCCATCTATCCATACAATGTCTTCTGTGCTACTGTGCCATTAACAGTTGGTAAAGTGTTCTTTTCCTCTCATGCTGCTTGTTTTTCTCTAAACATACCTTTGGCGATTGTGGCCAAAGAATTCCATTTTTACTTCATCGGTCCACAGGACTTGTTTCCAAAATGCCTCTGGTTTATCAAGATATCGTTTTGCATACGCCAGACCTTCACTTTTTACATGTAGGTAAGGTTCCCTTATGATGACTCTTCCATGCAGATCATGTTTGTGTAAACCACGCTGCAGAGTAGAATGATGCACCACCACTCCTGTGTTGGCTAAACCTTCCTGCTGGTCCTTAATGTCATGTGGGGACAGTTCTGGACAATTCTATCTAGAAGTCTTTTTGTCTGCCCGGTGGAAATAATGAGCTGGAAGTGTGTTGATATCTTTTGATCTTTTTATATCTTCTTCTGCTTTGTAGGCATCAATTAACTTCATTTTCAGATCCTCAGTCAGCTGTTTAGAGGAGCCCGTGGTTGTTGAGCGTTAGCACTAAGTTTGAAGAATCAGAAAATTTATTATGCTCTGTATCCGTAATGACAATTCTTGCCCTGCCTAACAAGTCCTAATGAGTCAATTAAGGATAATGATTTAATTAAATTCTAAGACTTTACTACTGCAACGATAAGTTTAATTTATATAGCACCTTTCACCAACTCAAGGATGCTTTAGAGAGGAATGATAAACAAAAAAACACTACCACAAAAACAAAACAGAACCACAAACAAAAGGACAAATAAGAGACGGAAGAATACAACATCATCACAATTAACATGGGCAAAAAGACAAGAGACTAGCTCAAAACATGGTAAAAGGAATAGACAAAATGGCCATCAGTGATCAGGAAAGGAGGGGTAGCAGAGAGAGAAGAGAAGAGTTGAGTTTTGACCTGAGTTGTGACCCTAAATGCCCTGGACCCCATGGTGGTCAGTTTACTTCGTTGGGGCAGACAACAGACCAGAAGATGAAGATCTAAGACCGCGAATGGGAGAGTAGGACAGAAGTAATTCTGTAAGACTAGTGAGGAACATAGCCATGAAGTGCTTTAAATGTAAACAGAACAATTTTATAGCATGTCCTGTTGAGTTTTATTTCTTCCAGACCATGAAGACCAATGAAAAGACAGCCAAATGTTGTTGTTGTTTTTTTTATGGCTGGGCTGACACATTTCTCTCGAGTCTAATGGAATGTGGGTTCTGTGTGCAGTTTGACTGATGAAATATCATCTTCACAATCAAATTCCACACCTTAGCGAATGAACTAATGTTCCATATTAGTGAACCCCGCACCAGTGCAATGGCAGGAGCAAAAACAAACGAAAAAAAAAAGAAAGATGTATTCACTCTGTAGCTTCAGGCAGAGCAATATTGTAGGTGTGTCAAAACAGCAATATTTCCAAGTATTTCCAAGTATTCATGTACTGTGTGGTAAATGCACATCCACAGGCATGGCTTTAGTCCCAGTAGACAGTGCTATGTTATTGAGCACTGAAACACATGAAAACCACGGGCACTTTCTGGTGATTGACTTCGAGGGAAAAAAAAGGAACAGGCTACTTTTGCTGAGCGGCTTGTCTGGAAAGGCCAGGTCTGTGGGGGAAATGAAAGAGAGAGAACAAATGTGGCATTTGTTGAGATCGATAGCGCATTGCGAGACGCATCAGAAAGAACTCCGCAGCGCAAAGGTCCCGTAAATAGTTATTTTATATGAATGCATCTCGGCAGTGGGGATGAATTCATCTGTTCTGCTGTTCGACTGAGCTGTTGGAGAGGAGGAGGTAAAACATAACGCCACAATAGGGAGTAAATGAGCCTGAGTGAAGTGCATAACCCTGAGCACCCAAGCACAATCTGATCTAAAACGAGGATTTGAAGAAGCAATTGTGAAAGAATTACCACTTTAAATTCAATTCACCTCACTTGTGAAAATGTGTGAGTGAGTGATTGAGAGACAGATATATGAGAATGAGAGATAATGAAGAGGGGAGAAAGAAGGACCTATGATCCACAAACCCACATTGTGTTTAGAAAAGTTTATTTCTGAGCAACACTTGTCAACATATTTTCTCTTGAACAGTTTCAGAATTCAGACTCACCTGCGTGGTTTCTGAAAGGTCTTTTGTAACACTGACATGTGTAAAAAGTTACAAGACAGCCCTGAAAGGATTTAAAACGAAAAAGAAAACTACAGCAACAAAACAAAAAAAAGAAACAATATACAGGGAACAAAAATGGCACCATAAATACAGGAGCGAAAATAAATTAAAAACAATCTATCAAACCACCACAAATGTACGACATCATATTATTTTTTTCTTGTTAGTGGTGTATGTAAATGTGTATATTTATATGTGCATTTTTCTTTCTTTCTTTCTTTCTTTCTTTCTTTCTTTCTTTCTCTTTTTTTTCTAAAAAAATCAATGCCGGTATAAAAAACGATCTATTCTACAGGTATCGTAAGCACTCCGACTCCACCCACTGTGTTGTGGCTACAGTGTGCCGTAGAGTTTATTGAGGAAACATACAGAAGGTTGCTGATGTGCAAGCCCCGACAAATATGCTTAGCTTAAAAGGTGATGTGATGTTTCTGCTGTGCAAAATGCACTCTTGTGCTTTTCAATGTCATTCTACTCTTCTTTTGTTAATACAGACAGTACATTGCAGTACGGTTCTCTGACTGAATCAGGTAACGTTGCTTGGCCTGTTTAGAACACCAAGCAAACAGAAATAGCAGGATTTTATTAATCAGAAACACAATTCTTAAACTGTTCGAACCATGGCCAAGTTCTCACAGAAATATTATTGAAAATGATAGCTCTTAAGTAAAATTTGACATCGTCATGCATTTGTTTTGACTAGGGACACTATTATTAGCCTTAGTGTCCAGTTTTATTTGTAACATTTTGAGCAGAAAAATCATAAGATGTGTAATGGATCTACGTTCTCACTTTCTCCACATCAATCATGATTACTGGTGTTGCTAAAGGCAGTATTTCCTAATGGGTTTTTAAGGTATTGCATCAACAGTGTACAAATTATCCCATTTCCTTCATCGCTCTTAGCAAGTCTCATGTATGCCCCATCGTTCCAATAGCTTACAGCGCACTCTGGCACCTTTGCTCACGCATGAAGAAATATAACCAACACGTGGAAGACGGTGCAGAATGAAAACATTCAAACTCAAACGCTCCGTTTGTATATTGTTTTTTTTTTTTTCCTGCTTTGTTTTTTGTCTTAACTCGGGCTCTGGCTCTCCCACGCTTTCACACACTCTCTAGATTGCTCTTTCTCTGAGATCTAATCACAGCTCAGAGACTGTGAGCAGGTGATTCATCATGTACGCTAGGGCATAAGGAGACAGAGCGCAGGATATGACAAGTGCGAGCGATCAGCTCCTGTTTTCTTCTATCTTATTGGGGTGCTTCGGAGGAGGATTGGACGGTGACTTTAATGAGCGTAATGAGACAAACAAATGCATCATACTTCATCAGCGTTGGAAAGACAGCATGGGGACTGGGTTTGGGGGAGGAAATATACACGAGCAGGTAAACAAGAAACAAAATAACAGGTTCGTCGTCATCAAGACACTGACGAGTCAAACAAGACCAAACAAAATACATAGTCATAGTCATAGTGCAAGTGTCACTATTTTTCGAGCCTCGGCTTCATAGTCCTGAAAAACGGCGCTTCATACAAAAACTCCCGTTCAGGCTCCTTATTGCACCAGATAAGCAAAAAACTCATCAAACGTCTATTAGAAAAAGGATTTCTGCCCCTTCTGTTTTCTCATCGTGAGTCCAGAGTGTGTAATTTAGTAAGTCCTTTTGGCTGAAGTTCACATCTATTTTTATGCGTCTTCCTCATTTTTTGTTCCGTCCCTCAGTGTAGCAGGCCCGTCTACATGCCACTGGTGTTGATTCCCATGCCTGCTGCTTGGCCCATGCAGGGTAGAGTCTGTGCCGCTTTGGGAAAATCGTGAGCCACCACACGGCCGTTCTCTCCTCCGCTGCCCATGCGGCTCAGGCTGGAGCCCAACATTGCTGCGTCGATGATTTGCTACAACAGACAGACCACAAGCACGATTCTTACACCAAATCCAGATTTATCTTTCGATTAAAGTGAATGTGTCATATCTATTGGAGAAAACAAGGTCTAAACCAGGGTCAATTGTAACTCAAAGCTGTATATCCACAAGCTCTGGTGGAAATTTATGCCTCACTCAAGTTGTATATGTCTGTCAATATAGCAGCCTTGCACAATAATTCAGCAGTTGAAAAATAATTAGAACAATAAAAGAAATGATGCTAGCTGGGAAGCCACTCAGTCCCACATTAGTTTCACATAATGAAACCCTGTAGGCTTCAAACAGAAGCTAATGATGTGGCCGTCGGGCTTCAAATTCAAATCCAGCACACTTCACTGCATCAGAGAGGATAATGTTTCCCCAGTTGATGCAGTCCAATTGGCCTTCTAGGAGCTGTGATTTCTGCCTGCGATATTCTAAACTTACACCACAGCACTGCTCAAGTCTAAATTCTGATTGATCAAAAGGCGTTGATTAATTTTCTGTACCAGCACAGCTCTGACAATAATTCCAGCTGTGAGGCAAATTACAGGCTCATATTAATACACTTGTTCTAATCCATTATTGTTTCTTTGATAAATTACTCAGGGGCTTGAGGACAAGATATTGAGCATTTATGGAAGAAATCTTCAGTGTCAGTGCTGTGTAACATTCAGGGGTAAAGCTGTAGCGGTAGGTTTTCCGCCATGTGAAAGTCTTCAGGACTGAGGGTTTTGCAGATTCTCAGTAACATGATTACATGCAAAAAATAGGTGCTTTTGGGGAAAATGCCTGTTTATAAATGCTATAATATAAGTGATAATAAGAACTTGTTTCACAGATGCTCCGCAACATTAGCTGTAACCATAAACGAATAAAAATTATATCATGACATTCATTAACTTAAGAAATAAAAAATTGCTAGTGCCGATGTAGTTGTATAATTGCTGTAGTATAAGAGCAATAAAAGAATATGAGTTGTGCTTTTATCAAAAATAATAATCAACTTCAAATAGTCAACTCTGATTATTTTCATATAACAGTACACCCCAGCATTAAAAAAAAAAAAATCCATATGTGGCAGTTATGGAGTACAATTTTGTGGATTTTAGGTCCATGTAGTGTGTCTAAGAGACTCTGAGAGGATACGGGGTATGATAATGGAATCTGACAACATGCTAGTTGATCATAGAGCAGTGGTATTAAATTCACCAAACAAAACATATCATGAAAATGATTTGTTGAGCACAACACTAATATTTGGGAATAAAAAAACTGTTTTCATAAACGGACACTACTACATACACAGAAAATGGCATTTTTATGGCTGAAAATAAATTTATGATTCACCACATGGTTCCACTGGTAATTGAATCTAAATTTGTCACTGTGGCTTTTTTTTTTTTTTTTGCCGATGACTGAGAAGCATTTGAAGGAAGTTTGGACCAAAAAAAAACAAAAACACAGCAGGAGGCTTTCTATATCACACCCACCCACTGTTACCTCTTTCCTACTAACACCCTGTTTTGAGAAGGAGGGCGGTCACACTCTGATAATCATGATGCGTATTTCACACTGATGAACTTCATCCAAGATATGGATGTTGGAGGGGATCCTTATTCCGAATGGTTTCACAAGAATATCTGGCGTCCAAAAAACCGGGAGGAATTGCCTTTGACTTGAGAATTATTTTGGCTGAAGCTCAATATCAGAGTTTATATTCTGAGTCCTAGTGAATATAAATTGGAATAAAATGATTAGAAGAGGCTATTTTACCTAGACAAAAAATAAACAGACAAAAGATATTTGCATTCAGGTAAAAACAGACATTTATACTGTTTGGATCCACCTTAGTCATTGCTAATCCCTATTCTGTAGCATCATCTCTCTCTATCACATCAATCAGGGACTTTGAGGGCTAACGCTTTTTAGCTGCTGGTTTACATTCAATAATAGCCTTATAGATACTAGCAAATCTGGTTTATAGTTCTAATTAACATTAAATAATATTTAACATAATATTAGCTAACTTTCTAGAAAATGTTTTATAAACTGTAACAGTTAGCCTAATATATAAGCATGTTTGCTAGCAACCTTGGCTAATGCTTTACAAACTGTAACACTTAGCCTAATATATAAGCATGTTTGCTAGCAACCTTGGCTAATGGCTTACAAACTAACGTAAGCACGTTTGCTAGCAACCTTGGCTAATGGTTTACAATATATATAATATAATATATAAGAATGTTTGCTAGCAACCTTGGCTAATGGCTTACAAACCAACATAAGCACGTTTGCTAGCAACCTTGGCTAATGCTTTACAAACTGTAACAGTTAGTCTAATGTAAGCAAGTTTGCTAGCAACATTTGCTACTGTTTTTGGCAATACAATAGCTATTAGTTTGGTTAGCAATGTGGCTAGGTACTAAAGTATAAAGAAGCCTAGTCTAACTTTCTCGATTTCTCTTACATTCATATTCGAGATTATGTTCAGGTTTCCTAAAAAAAAACATCACAACACAAAGATAATTTTAGCCTGACATTAACAAGGTAAATATTAATATTAAAATGTGTTCTCTATGTAAATATGAAAGATGATTATAGTCCCTGTCACATTACTGGTGTGTTACATTAACACATCTAGCTGTGCACACACACCTGCCATTAGAAGGATCCCCAAGACGATAAAGGGATTTCCATAAATATTGGCTGTATCTCTAATAATTGCGATGATGTGTGGTAGTCTGGGAACAACCGCCACATGAAATTTTGATATTTTTTACTATACACTTACTGGCCACTTTATTAGGAACACTTGTATCCCTTATCAGCCAATCATGTAGAAGCAGCACAGCGCAAAAAAATCATGCACATACAGGTCAAGAGCTTCACATTAAATATCAAAAGGTAAAAACAAACAAACAAACAAATCAATAATAATAATCTCAGAGACTTTGACTATGGCATGATTGTTGGTGCCAGATGGGCTAGTTTGAGTATTTCAGAAACTACTGATCTGGGATTTTCACACACAACTGTCTAGAATTTACTCAGTATGATGCAAAAAAGGAAAAATATCCAGTGAGTGTCAGTTCTGAAAGTTTAGAGGAGCTGACAGGAAGGCTACGATAACTTAAATAACCACTCTTTACAGCCATGGTGAGCAGAAAAGCATCTCAACATGCACAACACTTTGAACCTTGCGGTGGCTGGGCTACGACAGCCCACATTAGTTTCCAGTATTGTCAGGCAAGAATAGGAATATAAGACAACAGTGGGCACTGACTTGCTGAAACTGGACAGTTGAAGACTGGAAAATTATCTCCTGTTGTTTAATTCTCCAGTTTTTTCGATAAGCCAGTGCCCACTGTAATTGCATGACTTGATACACTGCGCAGCTGCCACATGATTAGCATGAATGAACAGGTCTACAGGTGTTCCTATTAAAGTGCTCGGTATGTAGTGTATTTGAAAAATAAATGTAGCGATTGCACTGCTATAAAATCTAGTCTAAAGTAAGAGGCACTGAGAGGTCCATTCCTAAGGGAACAACAAAACATTCGAGCTAAAATAAAGCACATGTGTTCTTTACGCTGTATTCTTTACGCACCTTCATTCTCCGAGACTGGATTCTGGACTTGTAACAGAACTCGACCAAGGCCACCAGCATGGCCAGCCCCAGTCCTCCAATCAGGATGTAGAAAACCCCGGCCACATTACTGAGGCTCAGGGCACTGGTCTTATCCTGAACAGCACAGAAAATACAATCACAATCTAATATATGTACAGCACACTCTGTGACACTCACATGCACACACACAAACACACAGATACACACATGCATTCACCAAAGTACACTTCTCTGACTGGGGCTAGCAAATAATCCATAAATACATAACATAATACAGTACATAACTCTATTGCTTTGAGACACAATAGAGTATATACAGTAGTAATATACTACAATACAATGCATATTGCCTGTCAATCCGTACAATTTAATATTTACAGATTTTAATAAATAACTATCGGCAGTAAAATGATCTAGTAAACACTTTCTAAAGCATGCAGACAGACTCATGCACAAGTCACAAGCTGGAATAACACATATCACTCTCCAGAACATGACAGTTTGATCTATTTATTCTTTCTGCACACTTAGATTAAAAAAGTCTATCACAGAAACAATTAAATACATCTCTCCATTTTACAATTCAAGCAGCCTCTACGTTTGAAGTGCATACAGTAGGTGAGAGGAATCGTTGTGTAGGACTTGGGAATTGGGAGTTACGGCATACTGTATAATGTCTCATACGTAAGCTATGGCCAGTGAGCATTATCTCTGTCCCCATGATGGTGGCCATGACATTACATTGGGGCAGCAGAAATCAGTGGCATGCATGGGTTTTTTGGACCATACTGCGGTCTCATCCAACAGCATGCACATTGCTTTTACAATGGCTGGCATAAGTATTGACCCCCCTTGAACTTTCTGACATTTTGTAAGGACGTGAAATGGACACAATTGGGATTATATATCATGAATCTACATGAAATAGCCCAGAGTACTTCAGTGGTTGCTTCTCAGACTATTGGCCTTCTTACCCGATCACTGACTTTTGGTGGACAGCTTCCTGTGCCATATTCCTTCATTTTTAAAAAAAAAAAAGGATTTATTGATATGTAGGATGTCCAAAGTTTGGGATTTCTTTTGTTGTTGCTATAAACAAACCATGATTGATACTTTTCCAGATCTTTTCCAGAATGCACTATATGGCCAAAGCTTTGTGGACACCTGACCATCACACCCATATATGGGTCTGTTATAGTAGCAAAAGGGTGGGAACAAAACAGTACATATGATTTTGGTGATTGTGATGCTTGTGTGTTCACATACTTTTAGCCATATAGTGTAGCTCCTTGGTACCCATGATGCTGTTTATTTGTATGTTCTCCAACAAAATCTGTGGTCCTTCAGGAACAAGTTTATATACACTTGTAATTCATTATGTGACTTCTAAAGGCAAGTTTTTGCACCAGACCTAACTTTAGGGGTTTCACAGAAACGGGGTTGAATACTTGTGCAATCATAATTTCTACAAATTTGTTATTTGTAAATATTCTTCAAACTATATCGATTTTTCTTCCAACTTTGATATTATGGGCTATTTTGTGTAGACTCATGATATATAATTCCAATTAAGTCCAGTCGAGTGGACAAAATGTGGAAAAGTTTAAGAGGGGTGAATACTTACGCAAGGCATTATAAAACATGGACAAAGATAGACAGCATTGCCGATCTCTCTGGGGAAAGGCAATCAAGTGACAGGGATTTCACAGCTACGCATTACTCTCCAAACTGTCAATTACTTGTATGTGGATGGATGTGATCCTAAATGATGATCAGACTTGAATAGACTACAGTACCATGATTAATAACAGCACACCTATTAAGCTTCACAGGCTTTGACATTAGAACTCATTGAATAATTTAAGCATGGCTGCCCAAACCTGCCCTTGGAGCTCCAGAACCCTGCAGAGTTGAGTTCAAGCCTGTACCTAACACACCCTGGCCCTGTTTCTTTGTACACGGATTACTGAGTTAGCCACATTGGATAGTTGATGGTTTGATACGATCCTGGATTTTTCTATTTCTTGAAACTGTTGCCAGAACGAGAAGTTCAAACCTGCTCGGAAGCAGGCTCATTCATTGGAAGTGAGATCAGATCACACTGTTAGGATGCTTTCATGGTGCTTTATGGCTATTTGGATCGACAAACAAAAAGAGAACATAAACCCTGGAATTGACACAAAATGTACCATTCAGCTGAGTTTTGTGGTTGCAGGCAAACTGTTTCGACTGCACACCTGGAAATATTATTACTCTCTCTTGTACTCCCCTTAAACATGAAATGGTGGAAATACTCGTTTCCTTGGGTATTTTAAGGCTATTGGTTCCATCTTCATATCTGTGACCAATGACAGAAAAAGTGCTATGAGTATGTTTTCAGTATGTTTATTAAAATAAAATTTAAATGTGGCTAAAATAATAATAATAATAATAATAATAATAATAATAATAATAATAATAATAA
>JAOTRR010000022.1:11535518-11545950 GCA_028570945.1 Gogo arcuatus
CGGCATCACTTCAGAAATGGACCAGCATTTGGAAGTTGGAAACTTGGGACCTATGGAAAATGCATTGGGACACATGTATAAAGCTAGGGATTACAACTTGTATTTGTAGTGGACAACTCATAACATGACTCAAAACCCTCAGAAACATGTTTGATGTATTTAGAGCTTCTCAGGAGTCATAGTAACAAAGCAGCTTAGCAGAAATCTAGCTGCTAATCGCCAAGCCGAATATTACAGTGGCTGGAAGAACCTTTGTAAAAACATTAGTAAGAACTCTGGTGATAAGGAACTATCAGAAACAACAGTTGTTAATGCTAATGTGTAGCTAATTACAAATCATAGCATAGCAGGAGGTTAAAATGGATGTGTTGATTGTCTATGACGTCTCCAGGCTATTCTTTGCATTGATTGCATAATGTAAGCAAAGAAACATAGGACTTTACCAGAGTTTCATCTTATGAAAAGAATGAAAAGCTTTTTTCCAAAAGCTTAATGGATGCCTTTGAGAAGACAACCCTCCGGCTGTCGATTAGCATTAGCCGTTTTGTAAGTACGAGTTCTGGAATACATAAGTTAACGATGATAGTGTATTATTAAAGTCTCAAAAGATCAGAGATGAAAACTATTGACCTGTCATCACATTTAAGATGCCACGTCTCTTTTTTCACTCTCTGTTGTTTCCTGACTGAATAAAATATGTTGAGGCAGAGTGAAGGCTTTTTGACTTGTGATAGCGTTAGTATGCGCTGACAATTTTTGTGTTTGGAAACATAAAATAATTTGTTTTAATCCCTGTGAAACCCAAAGCTTTAAACTGGTGTTTTAATGACACTCTGTTCACACTAGAGTCCAATAAAAAGCTGTTTCAAATACACCACTATTACAGAAGGATCTTAAAATGTGTTTTTTATTTTACCTGTCTTGATACCTATCATAAAAATTCCGATATTGCATATTTTATAATGTTTACCCATGTTCAGCCTTCATGAGATTGTAAAGTAAACTGAATTGCAGAAATAAAATTTTTATTTTCTTAATATGAGCTCTTAGCATTTGTTAAAAAGGGAGTGAATCAAGCCAAATGGGACATTTCTGGTTTTCCTGAATATGAATATTCAATAGTGGGGATGAGGGGAAGGGGGTGTAGTGGGAGGGGTGGGGTGTTTCTCTCTGACAACAAACTTGGCCCCCCTTGTGGCCTCCTTAAAAATGAAATAATTTTATACTGAATATATTTCGCAATCGTATAGCGACAAAAAGGCACTGAATGCAGCAAAAGACACCTTTTATAGTCATTTTGTAGTCGGACCTCTCAAGTTGGACCTCAGAAGGCTTTTTTCCCCTCTTAGCTAAGTTTATGGGAAGTGGAACAAGGCATGATTGATACGATAAAAAACAGCACTGTATAACATTGTGCATTATGTTATGTAGCTACATTAGAAAATGTGGCAGTGACTTGATACTTGTTTTTAATTGGTGTTGTTTTATAGTTCTCTCCAAAATGAAGAGAAAAAAGGACATAGTGTACTTCTTCCAAACAAAATATGCAGAAAGTCAGCCAGAGCCAGATGATTTAGGTGGGGAGAGAGCCAACGAACCAGGAGAGAAAGAGAGAGAGCAGAAAGAATCGTCAGATGGAGAGTTCAGAGAGCGAGGCTGAGGGTGATGTAGAAGCTGAGTGTGAGACAGAAAGAATAGTCATGTGTGTCCAGTTCATATGGACAAAAATGTCAAATGTAAATGGTTCCTCTAACAGAATGACTTTGAAATGATCTAGAACCAACACTGATCTCAAGAGCAAAAAAGGGACACTTTTTGATGAATGAAATATAGCTTGCAAGTGCTGTTAGTATCTTTCTTGCACCTGCTCCATGTTCTAACCCACGTTACAGTATATTATCTGTTACACAAAGGATTTTGATGTAACTATAATTGAATCAAAACCTGGAAAGACCAATGTTCTTGGACAGTGACCAGTATTCTGGCACACAATATAGGTTTTTCATTCCTTCTCTTCCAAAAGAACATACAACTATAACATGGTTAGTAAATATATAACACTGGTCATGTTGGGAAAATGGACTGATGTTGGAAAAAACGTAGACTATTGCCATGTGGAATGAATTCATCTGTACATCGTGAAAGAAAGAAATTACCTGCTGGACATCTATGATAAGGTGTAATATAAAAAGCTTTTCTCTATAGTGCAAGAAGAGTAATGCAGGGGTCCCCTGTACTTTCAAGTAATTATCCAGTGATTCAGTGGAGGCAGTGAAAGTGCTTCAGATAATGTTCACATCAAACGTCAGAATGGGGGGATGCAATCTCCGTGTACTTAGTTGTTGGTGCCAGACAGGTTGGTTTGAGCAATTTTTTAAAAATCTGTCGAGTTTCTTTGAGCTGGCTTCATTGGCTGGCAGGACTGGAACGCAATGTGCTCATCTGCCGTTGTAGCCCATTCACCTGCTTTGCCATTTTGTGCATTCTGAGATGCTTTTCTGCTCACCACAGTTGTAAAGAGTGGTTATTTGCGTTATCATATTGTACCTTATTGTCGTCTCAAACTAGTCTGTCCATTCTTTTCTGACCTCTCTCATCAACAAGGCATGCATTTATGCATTTGCAAAAACGGTAGGGTTTGTTTGTTTGTTTGTTTGTTTGTTTGTTTTTCACACATTGTATAATCTAGAGACTGCTGAGGTTGAAAATCCCTGGAGATCAGCTGTTTCGGAAAATTAACAGAAAACGTTTGCATTTATGAGAGCGAAGGATGTAAGTCTGTCAGTTTAATACATGGGTTACTCCTTCATACTACACTCATCTAAGACTCCCCTGTCCCCTTCCTCTCTTTCCTCTTGTCTTTGTGTGTGTTAGGCACAGACCAGCAATGCAGAATACATTAACCCAGAAAATGGCATCGCAAAAAGCATTAAAACTACTGTATATTAACAGGTATAATATGATTGAGTGAAATATTCAAAGGTGTCTGCAGGACTGTTTTTTTTTTAAATCCTACTCTTGCTTTCCCAAAGGAATTCTGACCAATCCCACCTGCTCCCACAGTTATTATTTTTATTTCTAACCATCCACAATATTTTCTAATGAATATTTATAGCTGGCTCTAGTTCCCAAAATATATAGAAATTATTAATTGAAAGCACCACGACCCTGACCAGGGTAAGTAATTACTGAAGATGAATGAACGAACAAACAAGGTAAATATGTAGTGCAGCACTAAACAAGCAACCTGCTGTGTCCTGTGTGTGTGTTTTTTTTCTTTGTCCCATGATCTTCATTTTGGAACATTTGTTCTGCCCTGCATGAAAGTAAAAACTCCCCTGACTGTTTTTGTTGAGTTTTGCATGTGCAGCTGGATCCTGGTCTTGTTGTATGATATTTCAGATATCCTGCAGGTGAATTATTGCTTGTTGGGTTTTAAAATCACCTATAAATTAATAAATCTTTTCAACATTGAATAAATTGAATAAATTGCTTGATAAAATGGTGACACAATGTAATGTCATAAAAAACAGCGAAAGTTGCACAAGGTGCCTACAGTGAAATATGTAAATTGTAAACGTTTCCCTGTACCTACAGTACATACACCTACACACTGAATGACTTGCTTATGAATACTGACATAATACTTTTTGTTACATATTCAATACTCAGATATTTCTATCATATTGTCATTTTTCTTAAAAATGTACCTGTAATGATATTTTTCACACTTGACCAGTCAGTGTAATTCCCCTGAAAGTATGTAATAATTAAAAAACAGTTGAGGGTAACTGTTTCTCCAGTTTATCCACTCAACTTCACTAATGCCAGGATCAGACTACATGAATTCAGCAAGATTTTGACATGATTTTGTCATTTCTAGTGTTGGGCCCAAATATGAACGTCGGGAACGAGTGTGACATAATTGAAGAACAGCAATGTGGCGTCTGGGACGCCCCATGACACCCCGACAAAGTCTAGCATGTTAGAATTTTTTGTATTTTATCGCCTAGTTTGACAACTCCTACGATGTGTTCCTTGACATTCCTTTTATTCCTTCTGTAGCCATGATTGACAATTTCTTGAACCTCCTCAACAACCACATGTAAGGACATGAACGATGATTGGTGAGGGTCAAACTTGTAGTGTTGCCAGTCTCCCGACCAAGACATGCTAAGAATTTATGGCATTATGATTGTCTAATCTGACATGTTGACCATCATTAAAAAAAAATATTGCGTAGTCTGATCCCAGTATAAGTTAGATTTCTGTTCAGCCTGGGTTTTTTTTTTGAGTAAGTAAAAAAAAAAAAAACAGTCTCCTTACCAGATTATGCTGTTTTCTAAGCTAGGTTTGTGTAAGTTGTGTAAACTAGGTTTGCTAGGTTTTGTGCTGCTGTTAATAGCAACCTTTTCTACATTTTGAAAAAGAAATTGCTTGATGTGACGTTTCCACACAAAAAGTCAACAGAAAACAGAAGCCCAGCAGCCCTCTTGTTTTCATTTTACACAGACTGTGACAGCAGGTTTCCCAAAATAATAAGGAGAAGAGAAATAAAATGGATGAAGAGGGATGAGAGACAGGCTGAGACAGAGAGTATAGATCAGGACAAGTCTCCATCATAAAAACAGTCCAATTATACATCATATGATAGATAAATAATTAGTTATTCAACTTGCATTTCTAAAATTCAAGTTTATTAAATTGACCATGTAATTGGTGTGAAGAAAATGTGCAGACAGAGATATAGAGTGAAGACTGAATATAAACATGTGGAGGGTGCGAAAGAATGAAAAGTAATAGGCCTGGAAAATGGTTTAAGCAAAGGGCAAAGGAGAAAGCAGGAAAGCTAATGAAACAAAGAGGAAGATGTATAGATAAATGGCACATGGACAAGTTAGAGGACGAAAAGTCATAAACTGAGGCATAGGCAGGCATGAGAGAAAAAAATCAGAAGGAAAACAGGGAGAACAAGGAAAACAGGACTGAAAAAGAGAGATACTGGGAAGCTATTGGGATTTAAAGTCACACTTAACTTTATAAAACAAGCTAAATAATTTGACATGGATACTTTACATTTATTCAATTGCCAGACACTTTTATCCAACACAACATACATTTGTGCCATTAAAGTTAAAAGCCTTTCTTTTACTGCATGGGTTATTGCATCATAACATATAACAGCCTATCATATTGCAATATGCAAATTATTTCTGGTTTAACACATAGGGTTTTATATTCATACAGTCTGGTGCTTGTGAGCCTTTTTCCTGTTGTTTAATGGCATTCTAGAAATACCATGGCAAGCTCTTTATTATTCTGGGTAGAAGTTTAGAAACAGAATATCATGAATATCATGAATGTGATGAAACATATATTATAAATTGGCAAAATATCTGACAGTGTTGACCTGCTGCTAGGCTACTCATTCCAGAAACAGTGGTAAACTGAGATTCCTTTCAGGGAATATTTCCTTGAAAATGACAGTATGCGTTACTTTACCTGTCAAATTTATTATGAATCAGGGCCAGTATAAAAAAAAAAACCTGAATAAATGTAAAGAAGTGCAGAATAGCTGATGGAGGTAAGACACAAGGAAAGTCAGAATAACAGGTTCTTGGTCTCTGGATTAATTGACATCGCAGTATTTCTTGCATGGATTACCTGCCGATGATAAAAGTTTCAGTTGTACAGTAGAAAACTTTGCTCCGGATTCATCTAGAACATAATACTTTTGCAGTAGAGATGTAATCTAATACAAATACAGATAATGTGTTATAAATGGATACAAATACAGATACAAATAGGAGGGGCACTATTTTTTTTTTTAAAGAAAGCTTCACAGTGCATCTGGTTGAGAACAGGGGCATACATTGGGACTGGGATCCCACTTTTTTGGCACAACAAAAAAGTTTAGGATTTAAAGGGTAGTTCGTTATTTTCATGTGGGCTCAAGAAAGCAGTCAGATATGAAGCTTGCAGGACAAATAAAGACCACATTTATTAACATGTACGATGCATTTACAGCATTCTTAGTAACTGTATGCGTAGGAGGGTCATGTTTTAAATTAGATTACAAATTTGTTTATCTTTTTTGGTGGGCTGGTAACAAAAATAATAACTACGCAGGCGTGATTTTAAAAGAAAAACAAATAAACAGTCTAGTCTAGTTGAGACCATTAATGAACTCGAGTGATGTAGCTGAGGTTGAGTAACTGTCAGGGCCAGAATTGACCTCTGGGTTTGTTTGTTTTTTCAGTGTTTCCTGGTGCAAATACTGAATAATTTAAAAAAAGAAAAGAAAAAGAAAAAGAAAAAAATAACTTTGCAGGTTAGGCTACACCTACATCAGAATTAACTTTGAATACAGATACAGATATAGATACAGATATAGATATAGATATTTGGGTCAATAAACAGATACAGAAAGTGTCATTGTGGGTTTGTCCTCAAGATGACCTTGAGTCTTTACTTGATATGTAAAAAAAAAAAATCCTTTACTGTGTGATAAGAGTCCAGAGAGCAGCTATAGAATATGTACAGTTTATTTTGATGTGCCTTGCAACATTCATGGTTGAAATACATCCATTATCTCTACTGCTTATCTGTCAGGGTCATGGGAGAAGCTGGAGCCAATCCCAGCTGACCTCCGGTGAGAGGCGGGGTACATTCTGGGTAGGTCACCGATCTATTGAAGGTCTAACACAGAGACGAACAACCATTCACACCTATGGGGAGTTTAGACTAGTCAGTTGACCTAATCCGCATGTCTTTGGACTGTCGGAGGAACCCGGAGAAAACTCACGCAGGCATAAGGAGAACATGCAAACTCCATTTGAACCTTGGCTGCAAGGTTCAAACCCAGAACCTTCTTATTGTGAGGCGACAGTGCTAACCACTGCACCACTGTGACACCCTTTTCATGCAAAACAATCATGCTTAAATCTAGTGGTGATGGAAATGCTAATTTGAACTGATATTCAGTGGGTATGTAAGAAAAAGCCTTATAAATCTTTTAAAAATTTATGAGAAAAAATTCCTGAAATGTTACTGCACTGCCCCAGATTAGCAGCTGGAGATTCTGAGTCACCTTCTTTGGAAGCTATACATAACCTTTTCAGATTCCAAAAAGCTTCATAGGGGATTGTGTGTGTGGGGTGGTGTGGGGTGGGGGATACTTTTAAGGGCAGATCCATCCAGATGGAGAGGTTCTGCCATGTCTCAGCCTTCTCTTTTACGTTTTATGAAAGTCATGAAACAGATGCTCTGGGAGCTCAGAATATTTCACCAGGCACATACATTCCCTGCAAAGAGTGCCAAGGCTGTGCTGGAAATATTCAAAGAAAAAGAGGCTCCTTTTTTTCAATCCTATGTAAATTGAGAAAAAATTAAATGGGCAACATGGAAAGGTCAATCTCAAAGCTAAAACTGGTTAATATCCAGACTGAGGAGTCTCTGTGGACAGCACAGACTGTCTGATTTAAGAGATAGTGAAGGACATTCCAATAAACAAAAAGGAAGTAATTAACATATTTGGAAACACCATCTCTTGTAAATCACTACTGTAATAAAAAGTGAGTCCAGCATAAATATGCTAATTTAAACCTGTCTCTCAAAACAAATGTCACCAACTTCCTAATTTGATTTCTCTCAGTATGCTTTATTACAGCGATTATCCTACTGCTATTATTATATTTTATTTGTAACATGGCATGATGAGTAATGCAAATTTAATTATTGCAAACATTATGAAAATTATGCAAACGTGAAGGAAAATCATTGCAATATTTCTTGATAGTTTTACAAAAATATTGAAAAAAAAAAGAATGTTGCAACTTACTTGTGAGGATTCTTGCCAGGATAAAAATAAATATTATATAGTACAAGTCTTATGTTTATTTGCAGGACAATCGATTCACAGGAATTTCATTTCCTAGAGTTAAAATTAAGAATTAGACATATGCATGTCTTTCTTTACTTGAACAAAAGATATGTAAAAACATAAAATGTTGAGCTCCTAACTGGCTGGATGTTCTACTAACTTTTTAACTACTGGTTGTTTACACATTGCTGTAAGCAGCAATATTAAAGTCCAAAAATAAGACATTTTACCTTCAACAGGACCAAAGCAGATATAACTTTTTAACTATTATATAAAAAATATTTTGGTGTAAAACATCTTCTTGTCTTCTAGCAGGACAAAGTAAAGGAGATAAAATTTTTATTGAGCAACAGGACATTTAGGACCCCATTTTCATGCCAACACACGCATAAATTACTGGTTAACACCAACGTGGTGCTATTTTATTTTGACGCAGGCCAATATTTCCACTTTTATTTTCATGGTCATAAATGAATACGTTGCTTCTGGTCCAAATGTGTTACTCATCACAGACACAGAGATAAGACAGTATTTTCCTGACTTCAAGACTAACGCCATTTCTTACAATTTGGTCTTAGTTGCAAGAAACAAGAACAAACAATGCTATCCATACTAAAGATCAATCCATACCTTAAAAGTTACACAAGTGGGCAAATATTATAAAGATGGAGTTGTGGTGACAAATTTGGCCCAATCATAATAAACTGTTCAAGCACTTTAAAAAGAAAACATTTCTGAGTTAACTTTATACATTCGATCCAAAATCATTAAACCCATTTACAGCCTGAACTGTGAAGAAAAGCTGAAGACCTACTTTGGCTTAATAGCTAGTTATTTCGTCTTAATACTTTGCTATTTCAAGACAAGATATCATTATTTCAGTTTTCAGTTTAATACCTCATTGTGATTTATGTACTATCTGGGAAACTGTACAGAATAAGAATTATAAGATAATATTCAATAAATTAGTCTTATTTTGGGGGTGCTATTTAGTCAAAATAATGAGACAGGATGGTGAAATAATGAGATAATTATACAAAATAGTGAGTTGTTAAGTTGAAATAATGAGTTATTTTGTCAAAATAATAAGATATTAAGTCAAAACAATGACATCTAGAAATAATGAGTTTTTAAGTCACAATAAGGACATAGCACTTCAATATTCTTTTCCACAACTTGCAGTTCAGGGAATATATTTATATGGAATATAAATTCCATAATTTATATCCATCATCCCAGTAAAAAGTTTTTATATAGCTTATAGCATTAAAGTGGGTGATGCTTTTTTTAACACTTCCTGGCAATTTTATGTAAGCATCTCAAAGCAAGAAGTTACTACTGATTTTTTTTTCTTAGAGAAACAGTAAATAAGGAGTGTAATATTTCTATGTGAAGTAAATGCTCTTGGCACTACATAACTCTGGGAAATGGTTTTGTCAACACTATTCTGGTCTAATGGTGATGTATAGTTTTTATTCCTGATAGCAGTGCTCGGGGAAAGTCAGAACAACCACAGTAGTGATTTCTTCATATTTGAGCTGAGATATATTTTAGCATTTTGAAGTTAAAGGGGATATATTATAAAAAAATGAATTCATTTTTTCAATGCTTGTGCACATACATTTGTGTATCTGGAGACTACCAACGCACAAACTCTGAAATAAGACAACCCAATCAGTCTTTTGAGCTGCCTATTTGAGAAAACGTGCTTCAACAAACCGTTCAGATTTGGCTCCTCTTTCTATGTCACAAGGGGAGCTCATTAGAATTATGCCGCTTCGTCATCTGAGTAGCTCCGCTCATGGCTTGAAAACTGCCTTTGTGAATGAATATTCATGAGGAGGTGCTACCTGATTGGCTGGCAGAAGAGAGGGGTGGAGTGAGCAGTGGCTCATTATCATTTAAAGGAACAGGCACTCAAATGGGCCATTTTGAACAGGGCTGTTTAGATAGAGTGAGAAGGGAGCTGTGGTGCTTTATCCTTGTGGTATTTTGACCAAAGCATGTCACAGACATTTCATTAAGACTTCAGGGAACTGTGTTAACTTGTGGAAAAGGAGTACAATATGTCACCTTTAAATTTGATCCATTTACACAGTCTCATTCTGAAATTGACCTTTAAAAAAAAATAAAAATAAAAATAAAACCTCAGTCCAAGCTGACTACATCATGGAGTATGTCAATGACTATCATTAGGCACTGTCTACACTATATGGCCAAAAGTTTGTGGACACCTGACCATCACACTCATGTGTGCTTTTTGAGCATCCTGTTCCATACTTATTCCCCTTTTGCTGTTATAATAACCTCCACTCTTCTGAGAAGGCTTTCCACTAGATTTTAGAATCTGGCTGTAGGGATTTGTGTTCATTCAGCCACAAGAGCATTAGTGAAGTCATTGATGTCAGTAGAGGAGGCCTGGGGTGTAGTCAGCATTCCAATTCATCTCAAAGGTGTTTAGTGGGGTTGAGGTCAGGGCTCTGTGCAGGATAGTCAAGTTCTTCCACTCTAACCTTGGCAAACCATGTCTTCATGGAGCTCGCTTTGTGC
>JAOTRR010000022.1:11622056-11633016 GCA_028570945.1 Gogo arcuatus
GGAAGGCCGCTGTGCATTCTGGGATACGGAGTTCCGAGCCTTCGCTGACGTGACACTGGGCAGTGTATAATGATTTGCTTGAGTTTTGAAGCTTGCTTTTTAAGCAATCACACAGCGATTTCAGGAATTTATGATCCAAGAATTAAAATGAAATTCCAGGCTGATTCCTCAGATGTTCAAACAAGTGAAGCTGTGATTAATATCAATTGCTTCTTAAATAGCATTGAAGGTTTCTCTTGGGACAATAGTTTTTACATAATTGGAATGATAATGTTGCTGTCAAAAAATCTGACTTTATCATAATATCTGCAGGATATGTTACACAACTGATCACACTTTATAATACAGCTCATTAAAAAATGTGTTAACAAATGTTAACTACTGGGGGACCAAATAATTCCTTCCTACAGCCATTCGTTATTAATGAAGTATAAGGAATAATTCATTTCAAATACAGACGACTACGCTCACTCATGATTTGCTCTTGCATATCTACACTCCAGAAGAGGGTTCTTTTGATTATTAAGTGATCTTAGCTTTGCATTTCCTTTCAGAAACATCCTGTAATAAAGTTCAACATATGACCTTTAAGATTCCGCTCTGAAGGTACGAACTGAAGAACCATTAATGGTTTTAAATGTAGCTTTTATTTCTAAAACTGAAGGTTACTATGGCACTAGAGTGTATTGTTAAGTGTTACTCACATTTGCAGCTTGTGTTACCTGTGTTAGTAACCAAGTGGTATAGCAGGCAACAAATACCTCTATATGGCGAGATTTGTGTTCCCTGTGCCTTTTGCCATAGAACTGTCTTGAAACTGAACTCTCTTGAAGGACCAAGAAAAAAAGTGATGGTGTAAATCAATATTTTGCTTCATGAGTCATAAATCAATACACTATATTAATATCCTTTATAAGTCAGGCCTCTTTATTTTCATAAGATTGGAAGTTGCAGTTGAATGGCAGTGTCTGTGTGTAAGAATTATTGTATCAGTCGCTGCTTTATGTGTTGTGGTGCAATTATTACAAAGAAGATGTGCAAATGTTATAGGTTTTTCATAATGCTGGATAGTTTATGAATAAGGATAAGCAGAGCATCATGTGTTGTTCAACCAGAGCACTGTTGAGGTGCTATTTGCACTCAACAGAAAGAGATACTGTTGTCAGATCTCACTGCTTAACAGTGGCCCTGCTTCTTGGCTTGACTGAAAAGACTTCTCTACTAGAACTAGAAGCAGTGGAACCCATTTGGCAGACGACTCAAAGCCACTGTGTGGGAAGTTCTGCCTGGTGCTTTCAATCAAAAGACAAATGAAAAACACTGGTGGACTCTCGAGACACACAATAATAAGTACAACGTTAGCGGTGCCAGAGTAAACCAAAAGCTAGGCAACTCTCTGCTTTCAAAATCCCTCTTTTGTGCACATTCGATTCCTTTATGATTCCCAGCTACTTATGTTTTCCTTAACTTGAGTTTAGTCCAAGAGATGAGTTATGCTCCAGTTCCTGAGCTGTTGTAGTAGAAGTGACTTCTCTCCACAGTGCAACAAACCAAGGAGCTCTACCTCAGGGCTAAGTGCACTGTGCCATGTTTCCCAATCAGCCTGATTGGAATAGAAAAGCAGCCTGGTCCCCCAGTGGAGCTGAGCTCTGTAAAATGCTCTAGCAACCGAGCACGCAGGTGTCAGAACATTTAAAGCCATTTTCTCCAGAGGGAGTGAGTGCTACGGGGGAAAAAAAATCTTGCTAAGAGCCCCTTCTTTCCAGGAAATCATTTGCATTCGAATTGCAGTTGGGCCAATAAGGCATATCGGCCTTATGTTTCTTATCATGACTCACTTCAAGGAGCAGAATGAGGTGTGGAGTATAGAAGGGGATTTGTAGACTGCAGAGGTGGTGCAGGATCAGCAGTCTGACTCAAATCCCTGAACACTGTCACCTCTGTGGCACAGAGACAGCCACGTTTAACTAGATCAGAGCCGTTCCTCTGTGATTACAGATCACTGAGAGCATTATTTGAGAAATTTCTTTCTTTGAAATGACTCAGCCACGTATGAATGATAAAGGGAGGCAGCTTTTACAGTAGGTGCAGGTTTCGCTTTTGCAAAAGCTTTAAAGAGTTATCAGCAAAGCAACCCATTATGAACCTGAAAGGCACAATATCTCCATCAAACAATTAAAATATCAAACAAACCACACAACATGTCCTCAAGCAGAAGACAATGTTAATCTCGGACAATGATAGCTGTAGCAGAGATATGGCTATAACAGATATACAGGCACATGTGGGGTTATAATAAAGCATTACTCACAGTTGTGCTGAGCTTCAATGCTATACAACAGTATACAATGCAGTAGAAAAACAAAAAAACTTCATTTTGTAGCTCACAGCTCTCATATATTTTGTATGAAATAGCTCTCTTTTTATTGCCCCTGTGGGATCTGCTCTCAGTGGGATCAGGCCCACCCAGCTGAGCCTCTCACCCAATCCACCAATCTCCCTCTCTAAATGGACCCAGTATACTTTCTGAAATGCCCTGCAGCTGACTGATAGGCTGTAGGTGCCAAAAAGATTTTACTGGATAGGTTTAAAAAAAAAAAAAAAAAAAAAACCCTTTAGCTCTAACAAATCACATAGGGCTACTCTTAGAACAACTGTGCCAGTTATCCAAGACCACCTGGAACAGTTTTTGTGCTTTTAAAAGTCTTGTTCCTTTAGTATTTTATGTCATTTTCATATTATCCTCAGTTATTTCTGTTATAGCATATACATATATTTGTACTTTTTACTTTTTCTGCCTCTCCAACTCACAGCCTGTTTTCGAACTGACCCCACCTACTACTCATTAATATTAATAAGTAGGCCACGACTGTTACATACACATAAATATTCATTTATCAACTCGTATTAGTGCTGGCTAGTAAATTAGCTAGCGACCAGCCTGCTCAAGGAAACATACAGTATTTCAGCAGGAACCAGTCTTTTGTAACGGGTTTTGGTTTCAAACATAAGCAGTAATATTTCTGATTTATTATGTAACATCATGAAATTACAATATCATTCAAATGATCGCAGTCGTACTCATAGGCACCTGAGCAATGGAGCAAGTGAAACACCTTCACCCTGACTTTTATTCGAGTTTGTATCCCACTTCGTATTCAAATGAAAAAGAAATTCAGTTATTTCAGTGTAAATAACTGAATAAGCATGAGTTTGACTAAAAAATATGTTTCGAAAAATTTTATCAACCTCCCCGAAAACAATACATCCACTTGAAAAGGAGTGCAGAGGAAAAGCATTGCTCTTTGCCATGGAATTTGCTTCTGCGCATCTCGTGAGTAAGAAACAGCTACGGGAAGCGGATTAACCTGAAGACATGACGAAGCTTTTGACATGACATATTCACCCACATTCCACATTCAATTCTTTGGAAGTTTGTTTCCAGAAAATATGAGAAAATTTGGCAGTTTATCTCACAATTGTGGCTTTTTATCTTACAATCACACAATTGTAACTTCTCATAAATGAGTTGTTTTCATGGAACTGCAACTTTGTTTTCTGGCAATTACTTGTTAATATCAGACAATTGTGACTTAGTACTTCTGTTTCCAATAACCAAACCACACCAATATAAGCAAGGTGTAAACAAGGAACATAATCGACCTGAAGTATTCTTTTCAGCGGGAATTGGCCACTCGAGCAGAATGTCATGACCTTTACACCCATATGTGGTTCTTCCTCAAATTTTTTTACAACTAAGTTGGAAGCACAAAATTGTCTGCAGCATTACAAGTTCCCTTCACTGGAAATAAAGGGCCCAAACCTGTTCCAGCATGACAGTGCTCCTGCGCACAAAGCGAGCTCCATAAAGACATGGTTTGCTAAGGTTGATGTGGAACAACTCGAGTGGCCCAAGCTCTGACCTCAACCCCACTGAACATCTTTGGGATGAACTGGACTGCCGAATGCACACCAGACCTTTTCACTTGACATCAGTGCCCAACATTACTAATCTTCTCTAATCTTCTCTCTTGTGGTTGAATGGACACAAATCCTGACAGCCACGTTCCAAAATCTAGAGGAAAACCTTCTCACAAGGGTGGAGGCTGTTATATCCGAAAAAAGGGCGGAGGGACAACTCCATGTTAATGGCAATGGTTTTGGAATGGGCACATATGGGTGTGATGGTCAAATGTCCGCATACTTTTGCCCATATGGTGTACATCATTACTTTTATCAGTGCCACAACACTAATAAACCCCAGCAATAAGTCCAACCTATGACCCACAAGGGGTCACTCCTGTCTAACACACAGCACCAAAACCCAAGAAGAAGTGTGTTAGAAACAACTTGGCCATAATCCACAAGCATGTAGTTGAAAAGGCAATTGGGATTTATCCCTCTAACTTTGAAACCATATTTGTATGGGGGACTTGTATGCTTATCCGTGAGCACACACCACACACTGCATCATGCTTGACTGAACAGAAAACGAGGCACAGTAGGAGACCTAGAAATCCATATTACTGTTACTAAAGAAGGATCCTCGGAGTCGAGTCCCTGAGAGGCACTGATGAAGGTGAAAGAATCTTTAATGAGGCCGTATGAATAAAAAAGTTGGAGATAATCTTTGAAGCTCAGAAGAGGATCAAAAAAAGAACCGAGCTACATCAATATCTTTCTGAAAATATAAGAGTATGAAAGAAAGAGCATCTTCAGATAGATATTCTCAAATAAGAACCTGAGGGTATATGATCCTCAACAGAATTATTGGAAAGACATGGCACATCCACACACTAAGATTTCCCTCTCCGACATCAATGTTATTTGATTTCTTCCATTTCTCTCTTGTCATTGCAGTTACCAAATATAAATGAAGAATGAGCACTTGGGATGACCATGGTGAAGTGTGTCAAAAACATTTAATGGCTTTGTGAAAATATTGGACTATGATTTTTTTAAAGCAATGACTCTTTTCAGGCACTTGAGTGAGATTTTATTATTTAGTAAGTTTCTAAAATTGGCTCAAGCTTCGGCTCAAACTTGTTTACTTCAATTACCTTAGATGTTTTTTTTTAATTCCTGCCATTAGAAATGCTATTATTACTGGTAGCTCTTGAGTGGCACCAACAGGAAAGCATTCGCCATATCATCGGGAGATCTTAAGTTTGAACCCCGATGATGCCTCAGCCATCCAAATTGGCCATGCTTTCAGTATGGATGGCATACTTTCTTCCCTGTCAATCAAGATGTTGCAAACAATTGTGGGCACCTGTAAGCTTGTGTATGTGGAAGAGGGTAGATAGCACTTTCCTCCAAGTGTGGTACACTGCCCTGTGATGCAGCATGAGGGAACAACTGTTTATAACTTTTATGAAATAAGTAATGTAAATGTAAAAAAAATGTAATCTTTGGGAATTTGCTATAGTATAACAGGAATGAAAAGGAAAATAATAAACATTGGGGTGGTATTGGCTCTACTTCATGTCTGGCCATAACACAACACCGTCATTGATTATTTTCCCATACCAACACACCCCGTCATGTTTTATTCCTTTCATAACAGACACTTCAAATGACTTAACAGCATTAATCCAATGTGAATCTTATGATTTTTTTTTCATAACCTAGGGCAATAATATCCATTGGAATCCCTGAAATCAAACCCTGAATATTAGGAATGGCAAACTTGACAAAACTTTAGCAAACTAACTTCAGTTTGTTTTTAGACATTACATCAGGTTGTAAGAAGATTTGCCTTGCATCAACTGAATTTCTCTTCCTGTCAAACAGAATATACAAGTTTAAGAAAAAGCTGCTGTTTATAAAATTACCAACCTCAATGATATTTGTTGTCTGACTGAGTAGTTTCACATGAGTTGCTCTTGCTTCATCATACTCATTAAATTGTACGTATCATTGTAGCTTATTCACATCCAGATGGCGAGCCAAATGCTGCATTTTGATTGTCGTTCATCTCTTCATGAATATCTCATATGGCGCATACTGTATGCTGTACTGCACTGAAATGCCTTTATTCAACATTCACTTGTGAAAGTGAGGATTTTCAGGGGCTTTAAAGTTGACTTAATTATTTCGCCATTATGATGATGCATTTACAACCATCAAAGCTTGATCCTTGCAAAGAGTGTGTGAAATTTTGTAGCCAGCTGTACTGCTAGGATGCATCAAAATTTTACATTTAGTTAAAGAAAAGACAAGCTCAGTATTTTGCTAATTACAGCAGAACTATGTAATACAAGTATGGGGGCCTAATCGAGCTAAATTCACAAAGTTTATTCACAAAACTGCCTTGTGGAACAAGAATTCATTTTATAGACCTATAATTCTTGCCTGGATGTAAATCTCATTGTTTGAAAATTGATGTCAAATTTTGATTTCCAACATTTATTATTTTTCCCCAGAACAGCTTTAACATATATAATTAACTAAGTCATCACAAGGCAGTACGAAAGACAACAGTATGTTGGGTGTGTCAAAGTTACAGCAGACAATTTTACAAATTTCATATCCATATGAGATCTATTTGCAAAGTTCAACAGCTACTGAGTCTATGAGAAAATCCTCCTCTGCCAACAGAGCAATTTATTTTCATTACCCTAAATCACTAGATCAATACAATGGTAAATAGGCTCCATTTATCTTACCAGAAAATATATATCATACTGCTGGCAAACACCATGCATAAATCGGAGTTAGCTGCAATATATAACGGAATGAACTGTGCATAATGGCAAATGATTTAAAATGGGCCAACGGTGAGAGAGGAGAGTTGTTGACTAAAATGCTGAGAGGTTGAACTCTAGGGATGGTTTGGCATTTGTTAGATGCACGTCTATGGTGTTTATAGAGAACTGGCTGGCAGACAGCAATCCGTCATGTGCCCTGGCTGTGACTGAAGTGGGTGTGAGGTTCTATGTCACTTGTGATGGTAATATTGATGTGTTTAACTAAAGTTAACCAACTTACTAATGTGTGATATTGGTTTTGATTGTTTATTAAATCATCAGCCTTTGTAGCAATTGATGATGGCCAAGCCAGTGTGGGGGAAAAAACAACCTAAAATCAAAGTATGCCATTCAAAAAATGAGCCCAATGAACAATCATTAAAGTATTAAAACACAGTTGTTTTGTTGCTATACTTTAAAAAAGTAAGTAACCTGGTTGTCTTAAACTTTTGAGTTCATTGAAACTCATATAGTAAGTTAGCATAATGCAACTTGATTGCCTCATTGTGCTAACATACTATATAAGTTTCCATTACCTCAACATTTTAAGGCAACCAGGTTACACACTTTTTTAAGTTATAACAACAAATAATTTTTACAGTGCTGGTATAAATGGTCTAGCATGGCTAAGTCTTTCAAAGATAAAAAGATACAAAGGTTCATTTTAGCATCCACCAATGGTCATAAGAACAATATACAGAATGGTATGAAGAAACAAAGCTGCGGCTGATTTCTTCCTAGCCCAGACTGTAGATTCTTGCGGCCTATCGGTGATTGTCATGCCTGATGATTTACTGATGACATGCCTGATGATTACCCTCCACTGGGGCTGATATTTTTCAACCCATGTTGCTGACACTTTCATAACACATCATCAACCATGATTGAGAAGGAGAAACTAAAAGTAGACACACTAAGCACACATTGTCCAATTAAAGTACAAATTACACAAAAGGACAGATGACAGAGCCATTGTGTGTTTTGGCTTGAATGAAAGGATTACAGCTTTTTTGTTTCTCATGTATGGTATTCAGAGGAAACACGGCATGAACCCAGTAAAGCATTACAGACTTGAAACACTGTTTAAAAATATATATATATAATTTCATACATTGTTCAACACTAACAGTTTCAGTGTTGAGATATTGATAGATAGACATTAGATTGAAGCCCTCCCATCAAATATCACAAGCAGGCGTCACTGGTAGTTATCCTACATAGCTCTTTCATCAAGGTCCTAAATCAGGCTCATATTATTAAAAGCATTGTCATAAATAAAGAATGACAAAAATGTCAAGATATGTTCGAGCATTTTGTTAAACAGCTCAACAAAGTGAGATTCTGCTGAGATTTTCAGCATTACAGAAGGGATATACACTCACCGTCCACTTTATTAGGAACACCTATACACCTGCGCATTCATGCAATTATCCAGTCAGCCAATCATGTGGCTGTAGCGCAATGCATAAAATCATGCAGATACATGTCAAGAGCTTCAGTTCACATCAAACATCAGAATGGGGAAATATGCGATCTCAGTGCATTTGAGCAAGGCATGGGTGTTTGGGCTAGACACACAGAATGGTGCAAAAAACATCCAGTGAGCAACAGAACTGCAGGCATAAAGGCCTAGTTAATGAGGGAGGATGGAGGAGAATGGCTACACTGGTTGGAGCTGACAGGAAGGCTACAGTAACTCAAATAACCACTCTTTACAACCCTGCTGAGCAGAAAAGCATCTCAGAATGCACAACACCAGATCTTTTTCCAATCTTCAACTGTCCTGTTTTGGAGTGCATGTGAATATTTACTAAAAAGGTATTCGATAAGCTAAAATAATAATAATAATAATAATAATAATAATAATAATAATAATAAAAAGCATGACAAAATAGCAAATCACACAGCAATATATTTTAATATTTAACAATACTATTATATATACATTATATAAAAACAATAATATAGCCAATATCAACAATCATTTTTACAGCTAGAAAAAGCAATCTCAATTGTATTCTAGTGCAATACAGAACATTATTCCACTCATATTTCCTCAGCATGTTTCATCACTTCATTGCAATACAATTTGAAACTCCATGTATTATTAAATGGAGTAGGGTTTGTGCTGTTTTCTTAGAGATTTGTAACAATTCATAAAAAGCAAATTAGGGTTGGGGTTAGCATTTATGATTCTTTATAATATAATATATAATATATAATATTCTTTATAATTTCTTACAACTCCATTCACATGCAAGCAAATTAAATCCAAAAACACTTTGACTTTGTACACCTTTTTCATGAGATTGCGCTCCTGAAAAAGAAGTATGGCACTCCTGAGAGATCATGTCATCGAGGAAATATTTATTAAATTTATGCGTGCTCTCTCTGAGTGATCATTGGTGATGCAAACAAGTACCAGGCATGATACCATTCCCCAGCAATCAATTTTGTTCTGGTTAAAATATAAAATATTATGCAACTGCAGTCAAGATTCAGTGATCCCTGCCATAGTCTATTTGACAGATAAGGGTTGACGGCCTCCTTTTACATTATGTGTCTAATAAAGCCTATGATTCACACCAAAGATAATCTGATTATATTATGGTTAATTTTTCTCTACCCAGAAGCAATCCAGCATGACAGGTGATTTTACCGTCATGCCTCTGTTTTCCCATCAAACATAAATGAGCGTCTGTTTATTTCTCTCACAGGAGCTGAGAGATAGATGCTGGCCATTAATTCTTCATTTGTCTTATATTTCTAAGCATCAACATATGGCTGGCTCCACTGTTTTCGTGATGAGGCGTTGTAAGTGTTATTTTCAGCAGGAGTCAATGTCTTGCCATAGGCACTTTTCTGACTGCTGTTTGGTTGTCAGAGTGATTTATCTGGAATATGTAAACCATATGGAGGGCATGATAGGAGAAATCACTTCAATAAGATACATTTCCTGACTTCATGGTTGAATAGTAGTGGTTCAAAGTGGGAATAGTTAGATGATTGTGTTATGGTCATGGGGAAAGTGTGTGACAGTGGAGAAAAGTGGCTAAGCAGAAGAAGAGCAGGTTGAACACTCGTGGTATGTGCTATTGACTTAGTGAAAACAGGGTAATTGATTGATTGATCATTCAATGAAATGTAGTAGTATTTGCATTTGGTAACTGTTTCTGATGAAGCTCACCAATTTTCTGATACCTGAATGCAGTAAAATTACAACAATTGCAGGTGGCTAACACTCTGAAAGCCAGAGGCTATTGGATGTTGTTTTCTTTTCATTTGATCCAATTCTTGAGTGAAAGTAGACAAGGTTACCCAAGCCAAATCCATCATCATAATCTAGAGTCGAAACACAGAGAATAAGGTAAAAAAAACAACAACAAAACCTTATAACCTGCTAACACAGCTCAGTAAAGGAGCTGATACATGCAAGAATTGGCAAAAGCACTATACACATTACAGATCCAGGACGAAGGCAGGGTAGGAATGCTGCAAACATTGCAAATGCAATTATAATGTAGTCTGTCCATGGTCTATCCAAGATTATTTAGAAATATTGGTTCATTGTTATCCACAGTAGTATTGCAGTACTGAATTTCCTTAAACAAGCATTAAGCAATGATTTCAGTCAAAGGATTGATAGGAAGCATGTAGATACGACCATGCACCTATACCATACCATACCGGTACCATACGACGGCGAATTAGGGTCATTGTAGGTTAAAAAAAAAATTTAAAAAAAAAAATGGAGCCGAGGGAGGAGGTAATATTCCGGGAAAAAACCTCTGAAATTTTTTAGATTAAAGTTGTAAATTTATAAGAAAAAAAACCTCATATTCTCTGAGTCATAATTCTCTTAAGTCATAAATTTGCGAGAAAAAAAAACTTGCATATTCTCTGAGACAACAGTCACATGCTTCCCAGCTGCAGTGCATTCTGGGATATGTAGTTGAAAACCTCTTTGCTCTTTAGTCTTTTTATTGCACAATCAAGGAGGAAAGACTGCATTTCCTATAACTTTTGGCTCAGCCGTGCCATCTGTGGTGTGATGATGTTGAGCCAACCTTGCAAAGTGAAGCGATCTGGTTCCTTGACCAAAAAAACACTATTTTCCGAGGGTTTTTTTTTGCTCAGAAATTTGTGACTTTATAATCTCAGAGAATATCACAGAATATATCTAAAATTTACAACTTTAATCTGAGAAATCA
>JAOTRR010000022.1:11643183-11664060 GCA_028570945.1 Gogo arcuatus
TGCAACCAATAACGTGACTCATTGCTAATTTGAAATTTTCGTTACTGTTAACAGCCATCACCCCTTCCCACTCCCCGTCACACCCACTGGTCTGGTCCTGGTCTTGACTCGGCCTCGCCCTGCTTTGGTATTGGTTTTGACTTGGTCTCGACCCCTCAAAGTCTTGGTTTTGTATTGGTCTCGATACACTCTGGTTTTGGTCGTGACTTGGTCTCCGTTTAGGTGGTCTTGACAACAACACATTCTAGATATTTTTGGACCAGAGGAACTTTTTCATAGTCCTTAGAACCATTGGAGGAAGTTCCTCCTTTTTTGTGTCCCTGCACTGCAGGAACTGAGGAGGATCATAGTTCTTAGAATGCCATTTTGAGGGACTTTTTTAGCTCCTCCTTCAGGGTAGGTACTCTGGTAGGTAGCTACATTGATTGGTCGAACACACGAGCCAATGCAGCACCGGCAACCACCGTTTTAAAAACTGTGTAAAACGTTAGCTGTGTAAACAAAAGCTCTTAATGTTAGCATTTTTAAAAAAAACATGGACAAATGGACCAAATGTACAAATTGTTGTTTTGTGTCATGCAGAAGTGACGTTGCTATACCAACCGTCGACTGGCATATGTCACTTCAGCATTCCTACTGGTGGTGCAAATGCAAACAGAAAAAGCTCCTGAAGGTATGTAGTTCTTGGGCAAAAAAAAGGCAAAAAAGCCCTTGAAGGTATGTAGTTCTTGGGGGAGCTCCCCAGTGGGTAGTTTCTCTCAATGAGTCCCTAGAACTGTTTGATCCGAAAGCGCCTTCTGTCTACCAGTAGTTCCCCTCTCAGTGGAGACTGAGTGTTAAAGCCCTAAGGACTCAGAAACAGAAACAGCTTCTTTCCCCAGGCCAGTATCTTCTCGAACAAGGATCATAGGTGGCATAATTATATGTAACAACTGCTGATGTTGAAGTGCCATTGATTTGCTTGCATTTCTAGATGTTACACAAGCATGGGACGGCATGCTTAGTAACCCATTTAGTGCCATCAAGTTATTCTTGCACCTAGTGGTCAGAAATGAGAATTGCACCAAGCATTAATAAGGGCCCATTGGGGCATCAATCATGCTGCCCCATGCTCACTATATGAACATTTCAGTGACTGAGGAGCACCGGTGTTAACAGTTAATGGCAGGATTCCAGAATGGGCTAGTTTGAAAATACTCTGTGGCTGCCAAGATCTTATTTTATAGCAAATCATCAGAATTAAATCTAATACATTTTCTGCAAAATAAAGGCAAAATGTAAGAAGAAGTAGAAATGTGTCTCCCTTTCCTAATGCCCAGATTTTTTTGGACTAGGTTCAGGTCTTTTGTGTGTTTTTGAAATGCAGTTGGGTTTGAAATTTTGCTGAAACCTGGCAGCCCTTGTTAATGAAATTGGCTCTTCTGTTGGCACCTCACACATTCGGCAACAGGAAACACACCTGATGTATTGTACACACAGAAGTAAGGTACGTACAAAACCATTGAAACAAAGCTGCTAGACTGTATGCTGAATTGATACTGTATTATGGGGTTATTCTAAAATTCACTAGATAGTAATCTATAGCATAAATCAAGTGTGATAGCCTCAAACAAAAGTAATGTGAGAGACTATGTCATTATTAGTGTCGGCCTGCCTCACCAAAATCGATGGCCATGAGCCGCTGTTGATATTGTGTATTTATTGGTATGTGAATACAGCACCAAGACCAACTCCCTGTACACGTTTACTTGGCGAATAAAAGATTCTTATTCTGAATCTTTAAAAGTTCACAGATATAGGAGCATCAGTTGAGATTGCCTCAAGTGTAAAGTCCATATCCAAGAAAAACAGTATCCTCTGAGGGAATATTGTATCTTTCCAGGTGATATTGCACATTTCAGTCATCACTATTGCTCTCTCTGTTCCTTAATCTGAAGGGGTTGTTGATGCTGAGAATCTCAGCAAACGTACAGCTTAGTAAGCCATAAAAAAGGACATGCTCTTCTACAGAAGAAGAACTTATCGCCTAAAGGCTACATTTCTAGAGTAAATACTAATCAAGAATTGGCAGTTTGCTCATCAGAGGCTTGTATGATATTGAATTGGATTTCCAAGAATGATTGGTGCTGGAGATTGCGCTCACATTCCAGCTACCAGTCCTGAGGCTATTCACTACTGAACCGCATGTATACCATTCAAAGTCATAATCATATTATGTCTGTATGCATTATGCTTCACAACTGAATCACCTGAAGTTAACATTTTTGCCCTCGAGGTAAACCCTTATTGCCTCTGACCACTCAGCTGGCATAACAGCATAACATTAATGCAAAACACATTTTTCAAGGAAAAAAGGAACTTGTAACACCACTACATTTCTCTTCACTAAAAAGAGGAAAGCACAAAACATGACATTTCAATACAATGCAAGGCATTATTTAGAGATAAGGAATGAAGGCTGCAAACACTATGGAGCTTCAAGCTGGCAAAAGTATTTGAGTATTATATGCGAGTTATATACATGTTTTATTTTATTCAATTTTCGTTTATGCCAATGTTTTTTTCATGTTTTGATTTCCCAGTGAAAAGTAGACGCTTTCACTATCGTCAGACAACAATGTTTTTTGTTGTACACAAATAGCTAGTTTTCTACAGTGATGTTAAACACTCAATGTGTAATATACGCCCAGCGTAACTACTTACATATTGTTCTAGCTAGTTACACCACTCTAACATTAGCTTCCTAATTAGTCGATAGCAGCTAACAGCCAGTTTGCTGCTTAATTAGGAATTTTCCATAGAACATAAAAAATTTAGATGCACTTATGCTTCATTACTTCTGTTTTGACTCCACTAAACTCTTTGCCTGAATGTTGAACTCGACCACTCTGAAAGCATCTATGTTTCACTGGGAATCCTGGATGGGTCACTTTTGGCCTAAATCTGTATTTTTTTAAAAATTTTTTTTTGAGATTTGTTGATTTATCTCTAAACCATAATTTTGAATGTTTTTAAAGGCAACTCCTACTCCTAACAACTTCAAAACAAAGAAAAATGTACATTTTTAAATACACCACAGAAAATAAGAAGACGTGTGCATAATTCAAATATTTGAAATTCATACCCACATACCTTTGTCAGCTTCCAAGCTCCATAAAACACATCCTTTAACATTTGCAAAATATTGCCTTTCCCTTTCCCTCTGCACACACAATGTTTCTACATTATTATCTTTCCCCAACAAAAAAATATGATAGTCTATTAATTATATGAAGCGTGTATTTCTTGTACACTGCTTGCTTGTAATGCCTTCCCCTGCTTAAATGCTTGGTTACAAGAACCTCACATAATCTTCCTCAACTGTACATGGCATATACATGGCATGGTTGGAGCTGCCAGAGACAAATACACCCCCCAACACACACACACACACACACACACACACACACACACACACACACACACACACCTTGACCCCCAATTTAAATTAGCATTTATAAGACAGGGCAAACCCATCTTCTACTAACGCATTTTCCAGTTGAGGTGGTCCAGTGCTGTTAGGCCACTTATGTTTCAATTTTCTGAAAGTCATCCATTCTCTCTCCTTTTAATTACACATAAAATTAACACAAAGTTGAAGTTGACATCTTTATACTGCTACACTGTAAAGACTAATTAAAAATAGAGAGCTTATCCTATGCACATATGCATTTTCCATACTATATAGCAAATACGTTTTTAAATATATTTCAATATGTCGTTTAATATATCGACTAAATACATTAAATATGTCCAAACTTAGCATACACATTCAGCAATTTCTACATTTTGTTGTTTCCTGTTCTGCCTCAGAAAGGTCTCACACGACTGGCTGCTCAGTGCAAACATTACGCCTTTATGTGCACGGCAATTAATCCTATCCTGACTGTATAACTGTGGTTGCATTTGTAAGGTTTTGTTAAGCATTAACTTAGTCAGAAACCTAGGTTACTGTATATTATATTAAACTGGCTGCCTTAGACTAGGCCCAGAACCAAGAAAAAAACTTACTCAAGTTTAGCTGCACCACAAATACAGCTTGCAGAGATATTTCCTAACATAGAACCTTATACCCAGTTGCCTGCTAATTACTCATAGCTGCTAATGTTTGCAAATCCATTTCACAAGGTGATCACTTGCTTTTAGACTGACTGACTGAACTGCAGAACATTTGTTTTAAAAGACAATTAGCTTCAATAAGCATGAGATCAACCACGTCCAACAAGGGTATTAGCAAGCCAGCTAGCTGTAAATGCCACCAAACAAATAATCATCATTCTTGGATGTGATCCAACAGTAGAACTGTTTCCGTGATCATCTCTTGGCAGAATGATGGTTTCTCTTCATGACAGAAAGCCATTTATTTCTGCATTTTGTAAAAAAAACAAAAAAACAACAACAACACCAGTCCTTATTAATGATGTGCCTGCAGATGAGAGAATCAATCCACAAGTGTACAGAAGCAGCTTAACGTCTTAGTAGGGCTGAAAACCACACACACTGACTTGAGTAAAAGTACTGCCACTGTAGTAATAAGTCACATGAGCAAAAATAGTAGTGATCAAGAAAACAACTCAAGTAAGAGGAATTAGGTCATCTGGTGAAAAACTGGTGAGCTCTCTTGAAGTGAACACCACCTCCTTTATCAACAGTATATAAAGAAAGGTAATGTTAGCTGGCTAACTGACTTAGAAAACGCTGTTGGGGTTTCAGTAGCTTGATATGTTCACTAACTACCCAGCTAGCTCACGTTAAAGTTAGGGTAGGTGATTTTTTAGAAGCATTTTTGTTAGATTTCTTGAAATTTTCTTTACATCCCTACAGTAATGAATAAATCAAATGCTGTGACTATAAAAACAAAAAAATCTGTCCTCTGTGGTGGTCAAAGTGCTGTAAAAAACAGTCTTCCACATGGCTAGGCAGACATATTGCTAAAGCGAGCGAGCTAGTCAACAGCTGTGAGTACTAACAATAGCCGTGTTTGTTGTTTACATTCTTTGTGATAATGTTAAGTGTTTTCTTACATGTGAATGAGACTCTCTCTCTCTCTCTCTCTCTCTCTCTCGGACACGTCCTCAGGCAGTGCACGGTCATGTGTTTTGGAGGGAGCGCTGAAGGGAACGGGTGGGATTTTTCAGTAGGATACTTTCAAAATCTAGCTTACTCTTGCTGGTTTCTCCAAAATGACCTACCCTAGCTTTAATTTATACTTATTTATACGCCTTGGTGTGGTTGAGTGTGTGTACATGGTACCCTGAAAGGGACTAGCTATCCATCCTGGGCCCAGTGTTCCTGGGATAGCCTCCAGATCCACCACAACCATGGCCAGGATAAAGCGCTTACTGAAGATTAATGAATGACTGTCCCAATCCAAGACAACCTTACTGTGTTCAGGTCGAATGGGCCACTTGTTTGGCTAAAATGGGCCAATGACAAAAACAACCATTCTGAACAAAACAAAGCATTGTTTAGTGCACATTTTGTTCGTAATGCCATAACAGGAAAATGTGACCTGCTCATACTTGGCTGTTTTATGCTTCCTGTATCTGGATTGTACTGATAAGATTTTAACCAACAGCCAAACATGCCTTTGTTTATACAGACTGAAATTTAATTGCTGTATCCTAAATTAATATGTAAATCTGATAATTACATTCAACCACAATTATATTATGTTTCTTTTTTCAGCTGTTTTATGCAAAAGATAGCTGGTGCTTTAAAAAGACAAATTAATTACCTTAGAAGCACCAGTTACTGCAGTCCTGGACTATGGACATGCATTTTTATAAGACATGTTCAATTGTTTATTACAGCCATCTATTTCGGTGATATTTTAATTGTGTTTCTTTTAAATAATAGTTCGTGAAAATATTTGCTTAAATTAATTATGTAGCCCATTGACACCAATGGCTCATTTTATTTACCACTTTAACTAAAATGTTCCAAAGATTTACTTAAATTATATATTTTTTTTAAAGATAGCAACATTTTTTTTAATTGTAAAGATACTGATCATGCACCTTGCATGATCTACATGATCCTTTATCTGTTGGTACTGTATCTGCAGATTTCTTCACCAGTTCCCAAAAATGCAAAGCAACTTCAGAAAAATCATTTGCTACAATGTCAAGTACTTTTGGTCCAAGAGTATGAAATTATCTGCAGCAACTGACTATTAAAATTTAAAGAGCTAGGACAAACCTTATCATTTTACACAATGGCCCAGTTTATCTAATTCCACCCTACATGTACAGACTCCCAAATTAAAGCTGACATTCTATCATTTCAACCCATAATCACTGTTGCGTTTCAAGTCCAGTATACAAAAGTAACAGATGCTAACCAAATTGTCATTGCCCAGTTACTTAAGGACTGCACCATATGTAGTCTGTTTCCATGAAAATGTAGTGCTATGTGGTTTATATACTGTACACAGCTGTTTAACTTTAGTGTTCAAAACCATGTACTGTCGTTCTCTAGCTGAAAACGCGGCTGAAAAATAAAAGAACACATGCTTCTAAAATTTCCACATCAGTAGTAGTAGTACTTCTGAATACTGGCCATATCCAATCTTGCATAAAGATTCATAATCCATGACAAAGCCTGACGACTTCACAGAAAGCTCAGAGGCTCAGTCACTGGCATGGCAGATAAGCACTTTACCCCACTGTCTGTGTCAGCAATAAAACAGCACTCAGCTTTAATCTGGAACTGTAAAAAAAAAAATCTCCTAAATATCTGCCTCCATTGACAGGGACCATCAGCCTCCTGCTAGTAGGGTTTTGTTGTTGTTGTTGTTGTTGTTGTTGTTTGGTAAGTTATATACCAGAACTGGGCTGTTCAGCAGGAAATGTTTTTTTTTTCCAATCTTCCAATCAAGTTTCGATGAGCCTGTGCTTTCTGTAGCCTCAGATTCCTGTTCTTGGCTGACAGGTGTGGAATCTGATGTTGTCTTCTGCTGCTGTAGCCTAAATGCTCGATGTGTGATGCTTTTCTACTCACCACGCTTGTAAAGAGTGGTTATTTGAGCTACTGTAGCCCTCCTGTCAGCTCCCACTAATCTGGCTATTCTTTCTCTGACCTCTCCTGTGAACATGGCATTTCAGCCGCTTGTTGTTGTTATTGTTGACACCATTTTGTGTAAACTTTAGAGAAAATCCAGCAGTTTCTGAAATCTGGCACCAACAACCATGCCAAGTCACTGAGATGACATTTTTCTCCATTCTGATGTTTGATGTGAACATTAACTGAAGCTCTTGGCCTGTATCTGCATTGTACTGCTGCCACATGATTGGCTGATTGAATAATGGCATGTATGAGCAGGGGCACAGGTGTTTCTTATAAAGTGGCTGAGTGTATCTGGCTCCTCTGACCAAGACAGACCCTTAACTCTAGTGGTCTCTTTATTGTGTCCTTCTTTATGAGCAAGTGGCAGGTTTATGTAGCTCCAGGACTGCAGAGAGCATTCTATCTCTCTTTTCTCTTCTGTCTTTTTCTCCTTCTCTGATGGAGAGGGAGCAACTCGTGTTCGGTTCTTAGTGCTCGGGGGTGATGCTGCTGCAAACACACTGTGTAGAGATCAGATGCAAAACAGCCGATGAGTCAGATGAAGCATCTAAACTGATGTTTAATCAGCAAAACCAAGAAGGAGTGTGGTTTCTGTTTTTCACATCACATTTTTTTAAATTCTGCTGGCAGTTTTTTTTTTTTTAGAGATACTAGTGCAAACTCATGCAGGAGGCATGGAAGAGGCAAAAAGGCTGTGAACCTTGCTATGTTTCAGGTGGTATAACAGACTATGCCCAAGAGCACATACCTAGAACAGAGGCATTATTGTGTAAGTATGTGTGTGTGTCAGCCAGGGTTTTCGTCAGGCAAACACTGGCTTTAAAACGCACTGTCTAAACAAATATATTAAAGTCAGTAAACATGCCAGGCATAATCCTTCCTGACGTTTAATGCAAATTAAGAACTGGAAGGGAAGTGTGAAGTATTTGCAATACATTTCCATTTCAGGTTTAGCAGGTTTTTTAACAGCTGCCTCTGCAGTACTGATAGTGACTTATGAAGCAAGGGAGATCTGTTTTCCTCAGAACGAGTCTCACAGCACCAGGAGGTTTGCTAATATTGAACAAGCTTCACTGTGTGTATGGGCGTATCTCCACGCTAATGCAGGAAAATGACCATAGAATCACTAATTAACCAGTGAGTTATGGAAGTCGAGAGAAAGAGAGAAACACCAACAGAATGGATCGTTCATGAACAGGGTGGGTAGAGTGTGATTTGTCAGCCAGTGTGAGGCATCATGATGAAACATTACGCTGGAGATCTTATGTAAACCGCCTCCACATCCACGCTGCTTTTATGTAAGCGCAAAGAGGGAGACGGAGAGAGCCTGACATCACTACTTCACTCTGATCCCAGTTCAGTCTACAACATTCACTCTATCTTTGTGTTTCCGAGCCCTCACACCTGTGCCTTTCACTACCCCACCATGCACACACAAAACAAGCGGAAGAGCTTTTGACGCAATCCGCACAATTCCAGCTCGATTTCTTGTGCGCTTTTGTCCTCTCGCATTCACAGCCACGTGCTGTCTCTGTCAGTCGTGGCCAGCATCTTGCGATCCCTTTGTCTGGATTTCCATCAGTACATGGTTGCCATGACAACTGGCCCCTTTATGAAAGCTCTCCAAGCATGGATGTTCTCTTGGCCATTTTGAGATTTTTTTTTTTTTTTTAAAGGACTGCACAAGTTTGGTTTGGTGCACATGTCACTTGTCCAAGAGCGGGTTAATGGCTAGAGTTGGAGAATACTCATGCACATCTTTTGTTCTTGCTTGGTTTCTCTTGTGGAGTTGCTCCTAAAACATCTGGCAACATTCGCAAGTCTCCCTTTGCATATCAAAGAAAATATCATAGAAAAGACAGAAGTCAAGCCTCAGAACACTCTCCTGCTGAAGATGCTGGAACAGATGCTGCTTGAAACTGAGGTGTGCTACCTGACAAACAAGATCTGCACGCACAGCCGAAGCGTTCTTGTGATTCAGCGTGACCTCGTAGATAGCGCTGTCTATTACATTCCGTAGTCTGATTCACTTACTGTTATGCATACATTTTAATTTTGCTCACGCAGTCTCAATTTCACCCAGCTACAAAACAAAAGGCAAAGGAGTGTAAACATGAGTAGCTGTCCAATTCACTTGTTCATAACAGTGAGTCGTAATGAATTTACCAACATCAGATGGCTGGAGGGTGAGTGAACCTGTGGGATAGGATTTCAAAAGTGTAATGTGCTGGAGCTGCTGGGCTCCTCACTAAATTTCCAGGTACAGTGATTTAATGCCAGGGGCATTAGGGCCTACTGACAGTGCCTTCAGGCAGCCCCGGGGCTGTTGTAACATCCATATCTCTCTTTCTATTTCCACAAGAAAAATTTAGAAGTGAGACAGAAGCAGCGCAAAAGTGGACAAAAAAAAGTCAATGGCTTGAATTGAATAGAGCATAGTATGAATTCTTTACAGAGTCACCAAGGCACTTTCCTCACATACTTAAAGGAAAAGTCCATCTCCAAACAACATTAAATACTGTATGTTTAGATTAAAATATTTGCGACACACTTAGCAATTCATTGTTAGTGCAGTTACAGTGGCAGTTAAGGGGAGAAAAGATTCAAAGATCTCAAATAATAGTTAAGTTTCACTGTTACCTCCTAAAAACGAGTTTCTTTTCTCACTTACCATTTCCCAGCCATGTTCAATGTCATATTAATGAGAAATTTAGAGAAATGGAGACAAATGTTGGACTCAGAATGCAACACAGCAATACGATGGTGTTGCACTGAGTTACAGCAGATGCTTGGCTCACCTAGTTAGCGATCTACGTACTGACTAATACGATGGTGTTGGTGGTATTCGCATGCAAGCTGAAGTTTTAGAAGCTGATCTGTTTGAGCAGGGTGTACAGATGAGGTGGTGACAGAGCTGGACTGACTAAAGGACAAAAGCACCACTGCATCGCTTTCTCTACATACAGTAGATATGGTGCAAGGGCTAAATTCTGGCACCACTAACCAAAGTAAAAGTGGACATTGATGAAAGATGATTAAACTCATCTACAAAATAAACTTGGACGTCATTGAAGATCACGTTAGATTAGATTAGATTAATAGTCAAATTGGTCAGTGTGGAGTTTTCTTTTAAGACCACACTGTCAAAGCCATGATGAATTGACAGAAATGGGTATTATGCAACAAAACATCTTCATCTCCTATTTAGGAGAAAACGTTACTTCAAGTGCATTGTCTGAAGCTAATTATATATAATGGGACAGCTGTTGCGAACAATGATATTATACTTGTGTCCTGGATTTGGGCTTAAATCCAACTTTGAGCTCTTGGGCTCAATTTGAGTATCAGTTCATGACTTAGACCCGACTTGTACCTGAAAGTAAGTGATTTGAGTAAACACTGGATGGATGCCAATGTGGGAGATGATGTGCAGAACCTTGCAGGTCTTTAAGGTTGGCTCTCAAAGCTGAGTCTTGTTTGGCAACCTAATGTGAGCTAAACCTCTGGTCAAGCTCCTGAGTGTTTTATGTATGATGTTTTGCCAAGTTCATGTAGTTTAAATTAACCTGTAGTCATTCTGCATTCTTTTAAAACCAATACAGTATCTCTCAATTAATTTTTAATTAAAAGCTGTGCAAATGAAGGCAAGGGCTTATTAAGACAATAAGTACCTAATCTTTTCAAAAAACCTTTTCTGGATCTTTTACTTTTATATGTGTATGTTGACCATTAATGAAGCCATATTGGTGAACCCCTCATGTGACATGGTTAAAGATTATCCTGCATGACTTGATCAAAATATCTGGATCCTATAAATGTTGTGGTTCAGTAAAACACTCATCTGGTCTATCTATGATTGGTCAAGATTCTCATAGCGTATGTGATTTATTGTAGAACTCATTTACATACATATTTCAAGCTTCTGTGATACCAATACTGCGAAATCCACTATCGTAATCACAATAAACAAGCGATAAACTGACTATCCTCCTGTTCCAGGGAGATGGGGAATAAATCAGAGGCTTGTTCAGGGCATTAAATGCTTGGATGGTTCTGGGAGGAGCCACACACGACCCTCTGAATGGCAGTGATTAATAGCATGCGGATGAATAGACAACGTCGAAGTCCAAGAGGCGTAAGTACGTGGGAAGTGGAGTCCGACAAGAGGGAACATCACTTCGCTCTGCTGCACACAGCTGCGACATGTCAAGGGGATTCAGCTCTAAGGAGGCAGAGGAGAATGGGAGGGGGACATGGAGGAGGGGACTTCGTCCACAGATGTGAAATGTGGGACTTGACTTCTTAAGTAAGGGCCCTGGGCTTTTTCAAAGGTTCTGAGTAAATTGATTCAGAACACTCAGGATGTTCAGGTCAGGTGTTTAAGAGTCATAACATTATCAGTCCAGTTGTTTTTTTCCCCTGTATAACGTGATCACATCACAGTTAGCAAGACTCAAGCTACACTGAGCCACAATTTGAGCCTGCTGAAGAGTGTTAAATGGTCAAGTGAATACAGCATGTGGAGTGTATAGAGGTGCCCAAGTGTGTCTGACTAATGCATTAGTGAGTAATAAGAATCTCTCCAACTGCTCAACCTCAGTACAACATCAAAGCTACACAGTACCCTCTAGGGGACAACTATGACACCTACACACTGTTTTTGAGTGTTCAGAAAAGGACTGAAAGGCATTTTAGATATGTGATTACTGTTACATCAATAGACTAGAAAAGAATTCATCTATTAAAATATATATAATGATGGATGAGTTGTACCAACTTGGATTAAACACAGTTTAGAGCATATGTGTCAAACACACGTCCCGTGGGCTGGATGCAACCCGATAAAGGTTGTAACCTGCCCCACCAGATCAATTTAGAATGTGTGTTCTAAACTCAAATCACCTTGTGGACCATAAATGAATTGAAAGATTGGAAATAAAGAGCTAATCTCTTTTATTCCACTAGGGAGAAATTTTGAGCAATAAACTCAGTTATGTCATGTCTCAAAAGAACCAATTTAGGCGTTTCACAGCGATGGGGGTGAATACGTATGCAATCACTTGCAAAAATATGAATGTTTATTATTATTTGTAGGTTTCAGATAAATGCTGATTGGTGAACACTTTTAACAGAAGTTCTTGATGTGTTATTGGTCTATTAACCTTGTTTGTTTGTTTGTTTGTTTGTTTGTTTGTTTTGTCTGGCCCATTCACCATTGGACTAAGTGCGAGTCAGTAGCCAAAACTTTAAGCTTTTATTAAAATCTTAACCTCTGTTTAAAATCTTAATAATTCAAGAAGAATTTAATATGAATTTCCACCATGATGCATTCATCAATCTGAACAAGTAAACAGCAACAACGTCACTTTTGAAATGAATCATTATCCATATTTTCTTTCTTCACTTTTTAGTTAAACCAACCATAAAAATTTACATTTTTCATTTTCTGCAATCCATTTAATATATTCTGCCATTTTATATACAGTATTTAGCAATCATAATACAGGTTGTCCGAAAAGTCAGGAGCGTAAAGGTGAATATGTAGAGCATATGTTGTAAATAATAAATACAAGATTAAGTATGTATAGTTTTACTCTCATTGGTTCCTGACTTTGAATACAGCCTGTAGTACTGTATAATATTGGAGCAACAGGATTAAAGTTCATCAAAATTTACTGTAAAACTTAAACCAGGGTTAGATTAGGTCTCAAAGGTTATCCTGATTAATTTTAAACCTGTTTTGAAGTTTGGTTAAGCTGGATTAATATATAAACTTTGATTTAATCATGGTTAAAACATAATATTTGTTGGTGCAGCCTAGCAAAAGCTTTCCAGGTAATATGTTCCAGAGCTTGTTCCAGTAAATGTGAGGGTATTTATTTTATATTCGGGGAATACACAGACATGTTACAGTATAATACTGTATATACTATTTATGCATGACAACTCTGGAAGAGCAAAAGCTCCATGACTCTTCTGTTGTACTAGAAACTGTTACTGCATCCAATTAGTTGCTATATGTTGTAGCCTGGGGGAGATTCTAGTCCTGTCATTTTCCATTTTCAAGCCCCCACATGCCCCATGGGTATGAAACATGAGTTTAAGCTCTAATTCCAGCAGGACAAATAATATGTGCACTGCTGAGCAGTGCTTTCACAGGCTGTACTGACTTCAGGCACAAAAGGCTAAGGGTTATATACATGGCTTACTGAGATTTGGGTCTTTATGAAATATGTTCCACAAGAGTAAGCACACAGAGGCGTTTGACAATGGAAAACACAGGGTCTGGCTGTACAGAGAAACTTATCGAGTGAGAAAAAAGAAATCATTTAGTGGTGTAGTTCTTGTGGGTGGTTAGGGACCGAATGCTCCCTCTGTGTCTTATACACTGAGTCCATCTTGTGGACTGTTAGGGAAGCTAATCAGTGTGTATTTTAGACTCATTTTACTCATATTTCATAATAACTCCATTACTGTTGATTTACTGAATCATATATTAGACTCTGTACTCATTTGCAGGGGTGGTAAATACTCTTATTGCAGTACATGAGTATATGGTTTGTTGTAACAATACCTATAATACCTAAAATGTATTTAACTTTGCTATGTTTTTTATCACCATTACAGAGTGAGAAAAAAAATAATAATGCATTCAACCCCAAAAGACTGTAATCCAGTTAAAAGACAATATGTGCAAATTTTTAAAGAATTCAGTTTCGAGACCCAATAAAGAAAAACAAAGCGGTTTCCTGACAAAAGTCTACACTCAGTTTTAAATGCTTCAAAGTAAACGGCACGATGATGATCTGCAATCTGTGAGAGTCAAAACCTGTAGAGATATCTGCATTTCACAACTCAACATCAAACCTGTGGAAACATGTTCAGGTAAGCCGTTAGCTAACTGCACGTGCTAGATAAGATAGCCAGATCTTTTGGTGATTTACAGTATGAAAGCTTTGTAATAAACTTAAGATGTCACTTTGATATTCAGTAGCTATTTCCTGTTATGTTAAATATATCTAACTGTTGCTACAGCCTGTAGGTAATACATAGGATTATGTGTAAGGGGCATCTTTGCTAGATAATTAATTATGTAGCTAGAAACATGTATGAACTAGAAGGGCACTCGGTAGAGTGTATACCTCTGCCAAGCCACATTTGGATTGGCATCAAAATCTAATCAATTGTTCCTTGGCCCATGGCTCACCTTTCCTCAAAAGTTCATCAAAATCTGTTCACTACTTTTTCAGTTATGTTGGGAACAGGCAAACAAACAAACAAACAGAGGTGAAAACATAACCTGCTCCAACAAAGTTGGCAGAGGTAATTAACATGGGCATGTTAATTGCAATGCAAGAGCAAATGCTAACAAACCTAGCAAGCTACTGAAAACCCAACAGTATTTGGCAAAGTTAGCTAGCCAGCTGATGATTCCTTTCTATATGTACTGTTGATAATGGAAGCGATGATCACTTCAGCATAGCTCACTTGGTTAGTTAACATAACTGATCAAAAACACATTCCTCAGATTAGCTGTGTCAATCATAGATGTTTTACAAAAAGTAATTTGTAAGTAATTACTCAAGTAGTTCCCCCCCCCCACCAGATGACTTATTTACTCTTACTTAATAAGAGGGCAGCTATGGCCTGAAGGGCAGCAATGGCCTGCCATGGCTTGAAGGTTAGAGAAGCTGAAGGTTAGAGACAGCCATAGCCTGAAGGATAGAGAAGCAGCCTTGGGCCCAAAGGGTCGCCAAAGGAACAAAAAAGGAACAGCAAAGGAACAGCACTCTCTCTTCCCTCTGTATCATGGCTGAAGTGCAAGGCACCTAATCCCTGGGCACTGTAGCTGCCCACTGCTATGTGGGTATGCTCTGGTATGTGAGGGGAGATGAGGGGAGAATGAACAGCACTTTCCCCTTCCTCTGTATCATGGCTTGAGCAAGGCACCTAACCCCCAACTGCTCCCCAGGCAGCTGTAGCATAGCTGCCCACTGCTCTGGGTATGTGTGTGCTTATTGCTCACTTGTGTGTGCATTGCTCACTTGTGTGTGCATGCGTGTGTTCACTGCTTCAGAGAAGGAATTTTGCTGTGCTTGAGTGTACGTGACAAAAATAAAGGCTTCTTCTTAAGTAATTTCTTTGATAACTAATACTACTTTCACTCAAGTGAATTATTATCACTACAATAGCAGTACTTGTACTCAAGTCAGTATGTTTTTTACTTGTTCCACCACTGCTAATATATGGTTAAAGGAGATATGCCATGGAAAACTGTTTTTTTTTTTCTTTTTCTTTTTGAAATAAGATATGTTGATGTGACTTGGGGATGTACTGGGCCTTCCAAAGTGGACTTCTAACTTCCCGGTATGTAATAGCCATAGAAAGAAAATCGGCAGCGAGAACGGGCCAGTTACAAAAGTGCATGCTTCTTATGTAGAATCTCCTTTCATTTTTTATGGTACTACCCCTCATTAACATATGACCACCCACCAGTCCGCAAACCGTAAGTAAAACATTTAAAATTTCAACAACAACAAAAAATCAAATGTTAAATGTTAAACACCATATTGGATATTGTAATAGATTTCTCCTTTTGGACTGAACCTTAGTTCACTTGCATGACCAATCAAAACCCTCAGGTAACATTACTTGGTCAGTTAACATTAACATTCTTTCCATGATGCTAAATTTAGATAAAACATGTAGTTTGACATACATAGGTTGCTAAGCTACATTATCTGAATTGAGCATAGTATTGGAGTAATAAGCAGCACTAACGCTACCGAGGGTTCTTTTTCACCACTTCAAGCAGTTAGCTGTTGCTAGTTCAGGTTAGCTTGTGTATATAGTATCAGGAACATTTTTGTTTCATATGTACGCAAGAATCTGGATGTCATCATAAAAACAGAAACATAACAAAAACAATTCTGTGCATGTGGATGACAGTTTTCATTTAAAGATGTTAGCCAATCAGAGCAAAGCTATTTACATATTTAATATTTAAAAAGCACAGCCGCAAAATCAGCCTGTCTTATTTTGTAGGGTTTTCATACCATGCTAAAACGGCATGAGAAAAAAGATCAAGGTGTTTTTTCAATTAAAAAAGTGTATGGCATGTCCCCTTTAAAAGGTTATTAAAAGACTAATGACAGAAAACTAAAAAGACAAAAAAAAAGCTATTTTAAAAAAAAAAACAGCTTGAGTCCAAACAGGGGGGAAAAAAATGAAAATATCAACTTCAGCATATGTAATATAATATTCACCAATAGCAATCACCCTTAATGTGTTTTTTTCTTCAGCTGTGCACTTCACAAGCAATTTAGAAAAATAAACAAAAACCTGTTGTGAAATGAAAATGATGGTTAATATCACGTTGCTAAATTTGAAATACAGACAAGTTTGTAGCACCAATGGGGGCGGGGGGGGGGGTCCATTTGTGCTTCCAGGGAGCTAACAACGATGAACCCAGCATAGACACTACAGCATAATGTATGATGAAACACGGTTAAGCGGTGCATAGAGGTCATTCCCTACCCAAAAGCCCCCCCTGTCATGGCCCTATGCAGGGGCAGCTGGGTGATATTGATAGTCTTGCAGTCACCTCCTCTCCATATGGAAGAGCCTCAGACATTGTGCCATGTGTTCAGTGATCAGCTGCTCTTCTCAGGGCCTAGAGATCAGCTGACACACACCACACCCTTCTCCTCTATTGTCTCAGATACATGACCTGGACCTAGAATTACAACTATTTATTGGACAACACATCAAATTTCTCAGCTGTTAACGTGTTCAGATTCCAGTTCAGAGTTCTTCAGGATCTATTTAAACAATAGGAGTTCATCTTAATGGTGGCCGTTTCCCAACTGATACTAAACGTTAAAATGTCTTCCTTAAGTCCTTAATTTTTGTTCCTTTATGTCAGAATTATGTACAGTGTTCTACATTTAAAAGGATAATTTAGCCCAAAATGAAATATACCCAATTTTCCCAAAGGAAAATGTAATCATTGAGCCAAGACAGGTTTTGTGCTTAAAGTTTGCTTCTTTAGTTTTTGCACTGCAGCTAAGAAGCTAATGCTGCTAACTTGTACGGGAAGCTTATAACCATCAATTTAACATTTTAGAAATTACTATATTATCAAGTGAATCACTTAAATATAATATAAAGGTCTAAACTTTGGGTCGCACCTCGTGTCAGAGTTTGAGGCTGAGGAAGTGATTCTAAATTTAGGCTAGCTACTACTACTGTTTTTATAGTTATATTTTAGCTAGGCAGTGTCAATGTTGTCCATTTTTACACATAACCGTGTAATAACAGTGTCAGAAACCAGATTAGCACATCTGTTTGATATCCTGAACTTTCTGACACAGTTTGTGCGTGTGATGATTCTGCCATGCACTTAGCATGATGCTAACCTGCTGCCTCTAAACTTCTAATACTTGTTAGCTACATTAGCCTTGTGGCTCCAGTACAAAACTAAACAAGCAAACACCAATCATGTCTTGGCCAATTGAATATTTTTGTGATTTTGTGAGTCTCTGATTATTTTTTTTATTCATTCATTTATTCATTCATTCATTCATTTAGCCAAAATATCATTTTGCCATTATGATTTTTCTTTACTGTTTCTTTGTCTCCATTTTGTGCTCTTTATAAAAGGCAGCCATGTTATAACACTTTGTATTTTACTTGTTGACTGTTTGAATAATATGCCTTTACTAAATTCTTCTAAAATACTAAAAATACATTACAGTTTCAAATGGCAAATGTACCATTGAGTCTCATATAAGAGGACAAGGTCATTTACAGTACGTAATGGTATCTTGACAGAAAATATGACAGATTCATGAAGATAAAGATAAAAATATAAAACCAGTGGACATGAGGCCTACTGTTTTTGTTTCCCATGGCTTGAATTAAACACTGTCTAAAATTCATTTGTTTGACACAATGTCATTTTACAATTTTTGCAGGAAAAATATAATACCAGTCATGTGCTGCATCAGCAAATCATACTCAGCTTTCTTTTTCTGAGTCATGAATATTTGATGGCATCAGTATGGGATGGAGATACAGATAGGGTCAGGGCTAATGGGAAACCCCCTCCCAATCCCAACCACACACACAAAAGCAGGCTCGTCTCACCAACCCTCACAGACGGACTGCAGCCCTTACATCTGACACACCCTCATCCTGGTAAGATATAATCTATTATGCTATGTGTGAGAGTGTGAGATTTTACATCATGTTGCTTTTAGTACAGTTATAATTGTTAACAATTAGAAGTGAGAAGAAGGAATGCAATGGACGGTTCAGGATGTAGCTGATTAAAGGACATGAGGAAGAACAAAGGGGAATCACTGAAGGAGTGAAGGGACATCAGTTGAACAATACACTTGTATGACCTAAACATGTGCTTAGTATATTTGTCTATCTTACATTTAGATCCACTCAGTGCTTTATAAAAGCATTTATTAATTCATTCCTTTATTATGTCATTGTACATAATTAGAAACATGCATCATTGTCAAATGTTAACCACACATCTGTAATGAATGTGTTGCCTGTGTGTGTTTTTTTCTTTCATTAGACAGATTAATCAGATGAAATTAAGTGAGTATATGTAAAGGCTACTAAATAAGTAACAGATGCATCAATTCTGTTTAGTCATAACAGTCATGGCTGACAAACCCAACATGATGGAAATCACAAGCTTCGATAAAACAAAACTGAAGAAGACACAAACACAAGAGAAGAACCCTTTACCAACCAAGGAAGGTGAGTATAATTTTTCTTTACTGTTTCTTTGTCTCCATTTGTGCACTAACAAATAGTCTCACACTTTCAAATGACATTCAGATCCTATGAATCTACAATTTAGCCCCATAAAAACAAGGACAAATTAACAGAGTGTACAGCAATACTTTGACAGATAAGATGGCCGCCTCATTGTGATAAAATAGAAATGCAGAACCAGTGGACACGAGGACTGTCGGTTCTTTTACCCGTGGGTCATTTCTAATCTAATCAGCTGTGTGCTGTCAATACAGAGTGAAAATACGCAGCTGCTGCCCAAGCCACATGTGTGAAATGAGCTCATTCAGCCAGCTGCTGCTTCTTCACATTAATGCAATTCACATTTCCACACATGTTCACGTCCCTCTAGACGTATGCTAGTTTATATTATGTTAAGTTAGACATTAAAGAAATGGTGCTAATTTACACAATTTTCCATGTACCCAAAACACACATCAGTCAAACTGATCAGCTAAAACAAGCAGCTAGCATCCCACCCAAGAATATTTTCCTTTTGCCTCCAGTGCAAAATAAAAGAGAAAATGTCCTACACCAAATATGTCATGTCATGGAATAAGGGAAAAATTGAGTAGATTTCATTTTTGCTGAATGATTTTTCCTTTAAATACCTTTCTGGATGGTCTCTTTAAGTTGAAGTTTTCTGCTCACTCATTTCAACAAAAGACATTGTAATAACATTCATATATAGAGTTTCATAAAATATTACAACAATATGAAAATCAAATACAGGGTTAATAAATTCGTACAGTTCCACTTTGTAACTCAAAGGTGTCTTACTTTTGTACAGTAGTAATGGGAATTCCTGCTCTTTTGGATGAGTCATATTTCATTTGACTCAGCTCACCACTAAGAGCCGACTCTTTTGGATCAATAAATGGCTCACCTTGTTATAATTCGAAAATGTTTACGATATTTTGAGCAGTGAGAAGGTTTTTTCCTAATAAATTATGACATAGAGGAAGTAAGATACATGTTTTAGTTACACAGGACACTTGTGTGCTGTTTGGACAGACAAAAACTTTAACAAAAGGAGGGCGACAGAAGATGAATTAATTCACGTTAATGAACAACTTACACGTTGAGAAAAGCTTTCCAAACAATTTTATTAAATTACACTGCAAGTAGCGGCATTGCCTAAATCTATAGGGAAGAAGAAGAAGAAAAAGAAACGACATAATTATGCGTCAACTCTCAACGCTCACCCAAAGAGCCGAGCCAAAGAATCGACTCTTTTGCGAACGACACATCACAAAATGATAAAATATGCAGAGAAACAAGGTGTCAAGAATGAACAGTGTTGCCAACTTAGAGACTCTGTCGCTAGATTTAGCGACTTTTTGGACCCCTTTACTGACTTTAATTTTTTTAAAGAGCCTAGCAACTTTTTCAGCACATTGGTGATTATTTTGAACTTGCTACGACTCTCCAGCTCGGATCATAGTCAGTTACACGAACTTAGAAAGCAAGTTTGCTTGACTCACCATCAGTGTGTGACCGTTTTCTGTTTTGCGCTTGCGACCAATCACCGATAAGCCTAGAACCCCCACGACCAATCATAGATCACCACTGTTTGTCCCACCCTCTCGCCCCTTCCTTCGCTAAAACTGTTTTTCGAGAGGGTACAGTTAGCTACGTTAGCATTTGGCTAAGCGTTTCAGTGCTTTGAGGTACTTTTGCGATTGAGTTTGCATTTCCTGTGTCAAGAACTCCTCTCTGTTCTCCTCTAAACAAAACGTGAATGGTCAAATGGTTAAAGTGAACATTTGTGGGGTGATTTTTTTTTGCAGCTATCGAGCAGGAGAGGAGAGAATCATCATCCTGAGAGAGAGAGAGACATTAATGAGTTCAAGACGGAAGAGATAAGGACAAGAAAAGTGAAGCCATCAATACATACCTGCCTCAGTGTGACTGATTTACATCATGTATGACTTTACGAAGCCATATTTCTTT
>JAOTRR010000022.1:11671295-11698160 GCA_028570945.1 Gogo arcuatus
CAATGTAGAAAATAGTCAAAATACAGAAAAACCTATGAATGAGTAGGGGTGTACACACTTTTGACTGGTACCGTATATCACAATGATGTAATGTTTCCAGATCTTAACCCAGTTGAACAGACAGTTGCTAGACACTGCACTCCATCACCATCATCTCAGCCTCTACTGAGGGAATATCATTAAACGGACCATATTTGTTCCTCCAGTACAGGTCCTGAGACTTATAGAATCTGTGGCAAGGTGCACTGAAGCTTTTGACAGTTTGGAGAACACTGACTTACAAGTGTCATTTGCAAGATAAAACATTTCCTCTGCAGAAATTGTACACCACTGATATACAAAAGCAGGGGACTTCTAAAAACTGGTGGATAGTGATTGGACATATTTCTCATAACCTCTGCTCCTAAACCATCAGATTAAATTAAGACAAATAGAAATGGTGTTCTATGAAAGCTGGAATTTGTACATCAGCAAATTCCTGACAGATGACTGGACCAAGTGCAATTTATTATCTGTAAATCTGGATCAAATTTCAAAGTTACCTTACTAACCGATTTATCCTGTGTTGTCTGACAGGCTCCAGGTTGAGTATCAGTAGTCTGTTGGCATAAAACAGGCTTTTGGGTATGCTATGTGACCATCACTTTCATTTCAAGCCAAAATATTTCTACAGTAGCCCAGTACAACTAGGTGAAAGGGCCTCAAAAGAGAGTGTGTAGATGACTCGATAAACATGCCAAGAATGAGGTACTAGCAAGGCACAGTAAATACTGTAGATCTAAGGTATAACATTGGCCTTGACAGCCCAATCATATGCCTAAAATTAGTTTAAAAAAGGTACACTTAAAAAAAAAAAAAAAAAAAAAAAAAAAAAAAAAAAGAATTTGACAGCAGATCACAAAAGAATAGATTGGAAGGAAAAAAAAGGGGAAAAAAAGAAAAGAAAAAAAGTGCACAGCAGTAAATACTGAGGTGTGGTTGATTGTGGTGATTGGTGTTGATCCATCCATCCAAGTGGTTTTAACATTCATAAAAGTTCAACATTATACACTGCTATCAAAGTACTTAGTCCTCTGAAGAGGAGATGGGTTAAAAAAAGGTTTCAAGATATGCTACATTAATGTTCCCAGGAAATTAAAAGTACCACCCCAGTAGTGTTTGTACCCCAAAATGTACTCCATTAAGTCATAAAGCCCCAGCAAAACACTAACATACAGAGACCATTAAGAGCAACTGTTATACATCCAGGCCATTAGATGAGCGAGCCTTCTCCATAAAAATCAGTGCTACCTGCATCTGACTCATTCGCCAAGCTGCATCGTCCTCCTGAGCTCATGACCACGTAATGCTGTTATGAGTCAGTGACGCTGCTGCTATTTTAAACAAAAACCCCTTGTCCTGTTAGTGCAATGTAGAGTTCTGTAAATACACATTGCTAATCATGGGGAAGGCAGTGTAGCTATTAAAAGCTTCCAAAAAAAAACAATCAATCAAGTAGTGTCCCAGTCATGCAATAGCACATCTTGAGAGGATCACATGAGAAACATGCGAACCGCCAAATCCACGTCGGGCTACACACAAGGGTTTATCATTAACCGCAACATAAAAGCTGAGGCAAAAAAACAAACAAAAATTCACATTTTCCTGTTTTATTTAAAACATAATAGAACAGTAATCAATACAGAAAGTTTACGAAAAACGAGGTACTGACTAATCAGTCTAACAGGGTTTTAACTCTCCACTTCATCCCACTGGAGAAGCAGTATAAAAATCTTTATTGGAAAAATCCCAACTCATTATAAAACGTCATTACATACTTCTGTCTATCTTTCAGACGAGTGGAAAGTTGTAATTAAGTAAAGCAGAATTTTGTCTCTTGATAACTGAAGTTATCAAATTCCCACCCGCAATCTTCCACAATCTCCGTGTGTTTCATTTTTCAATACAACACAACACAAAACACCGGTGTTTTACAAAAGAAGAACCCCATGGTTTCTCAGATCAGGAGTGCAACAGACAACTTCTCCACAGGAGCCGTATTGCGTTCTCAGATGTCCAGGACGAACTGACTGTCATCAGCTGTGGAGAGAGAAAGTAGGGTGACTGAGTTCAGAGCCTGGAGACAGTGACCTCTCCCTGCACATGGTGTATAGTACACAGAAAAGTTACAGGAACCAACTTGCCAAGAGATCACATGTATTTTTGTTTGCTTTCGTTGTGAAAGAATTTACCTAGTCTTCACAAAAGGTGACCTTAGGATTAAGAGAAATTGCCAACAAGAAGCAGAAGTAAACTTTTATAAATGCTGCCCTCTGCCAGAAATCAGGAAGTTATAAGGGCAATTTAAGAGGCACAAAACTGACTATTCACTGCGAGATTATGTTAGCTATTAAGACATCACGATTAATACATTTCCCTTTACTGAGGGGAAAGAAGGAAAAAAAAAAATGAATTTACTCCAAACTCACTTGTGTTGGAAGTCTAAGTTAGGAAAACACTTGAGTAATTGTATTTTGTTACTATACTTGTGTTATTTTGGAGATATTTTTTAACTTTACTTCAGTGTTGAAATTGAATACTTGTCCCATGCTCTATGGGTGGGAGGAGAATACACTCTCTCCCATGTCCATCACAGTGAGACTAGCCAATCAAAGGCATCCGCATGCTCATGTATGTGGAAGAGGGCATATATTGCTTTCCTCCGATCGTGTTGCGCTGAAAGATGAGGTTGGCTGGCTTTACGTGTCGCGGAAGCAGCAAATGTTAGATTTCACCCACCTAAATTTGTAGCTGGTGGGTGGGAATTTGCAAGTGATCATATTAAAGAGAAAGTGGTGGGGGAAATTTTTTTAATACTCAAGTACATTTAAAAAGTAGTAACTTTTAGACTTGAGTAGCTTTTTGGCTGGATGCTTCCACATTTAATGGATTTTGACACCTTAATTATCCGTTTACTCAAGTATGATTTTTCAGTATTTTTTTTTCAAGCCCTGGCCTAATGACAGTTCCTATGCTGTTTACTTTCATGTAAAACTTTGGGTGTCGCCAATGTAGACACATAAAATCAAAATGTTCTGTCTAATGGCGCATGAACACCATGTCTGGCTCAAGCCAAGTCCTTTATTGTTGAAGTTTTGTATTGGCATTTCATGCTCTCTTTTTTTTTTTTTTTTTAAACCATTTATTTACCAACATCCCTTAGACGTCCATTATAATTGAGTTCGGAGTAAATAAAGTATTCACAAATGCAAAACAAAAGTAAACACAGAATGCAAAAACAAGAGGACAAGAGTCTCACCAGGGAGGTCTTTACGGTCCTCGTTCTGCTCCGACAGCTTGTCCAGCGGGTGTGCGGACGGCAAGGTGACGCCCGGAATGTGAGGGAGACAACACGGTGGAGTCCGTGCAATTGGCGAGTTGCGGAATTCCAGGAGAAACTTCCTATTATAGATTATTCTTGTCCCTGCAAAGAACGGTGTTTAAATAATCACAAGAATGCCAACATGCATCGTTCTTGAATTGCTTCTAATATGTGTAAGATCGAGCCAAGTACAATCATGGAGTCTAGAGCTGACAAGGCGCTTGGCCTTGATTTGCATTTCACTACGCCTTCCAAAGTGTGCACAGTGTTCAGTTGAAGGATATACAAAAACATGTTGCATAACAAGTAAGAAGGCTGGTGTGATAACCAGAAAGAGAAGGGCTCACTGAAGTGCTGTGGAGTAGAGATCTGAAGACACAACGGTTCTGTTTATCTGATCCGTGCTGCCCTAAGAACACTAAGCACCACAGAGAGAAAGGCAACATGATTATAGAGCACTGCACTGGCAGTAAGGACAAATTTGTCCAGTACTCTAACTGCATTAGGCCTAACTTCTCTACTCAACTATGATATTGGTTAGCTTAGTAAAACCTAGCTAACTGGCTAATTTTAGGTTGCCACATGCTCCCCATTGGTGGGTTAGATGCAAGAACACTTGATAAATGTTAGCAAGAAGTTGTCCAATTATGGTTCATATTTATAAATGCAAAGTAATACGGGAGATTTCTTGGGATGGCTAATGGTTCTAGCTTTATAAAAAGCTCTCCTAGGGGGGGGAAGAAAAAAAAAAAAGAAGAAACAACCCTGTTCTGGTGTTTTATACCAAACATTTAAGAGTTTCAAACCAAAGAACTCCTTAAGGTGCTAGATCAGACATTTCTATCTAAGAGCATATGAAAGGTATGCAAAAATTCTAAAACACAATTCTGCTTGTAAATCTGAATAATTGTGACTATTAATCCCTCATATAATGACTTTAAGACAAACTCCTAGAGCTCTGCCTGATGCATTTCATCTGTTTTCACAACTATTAGCTGAATTTTTAGTCATGCCAGTCTACAACTTGAGTTAGTTATAGCCTCATTTTTATATTTGCTCACCACAGACCCTCCAATCTGACTGCACACAGTTCCAACACAAAATTATGGCTTTAAATATATAAGCAAGCAATTTCCACACTACAAACAAAACTCCATTTGTTACATATGAAGTTCTTAATTATAGGATTAAGGTTATTTCATGAGCCATGCACGTGTCAAAACCTTTTAGACTCCTGGAGATATTTTAAAGGTTCAGAAATGACCTGAAGGAGCCTCAGAGAGATTTTGCACCACCGTGTTGTTTATAGAGCACAGGTCTCTGAATGTTATTATACAGACTTGACTAGGATTTCAGTACATGAGGTTGAGGATTCATCATTAGTTTTACAAACCATCTCAAGTGAGTCAGACCGGATGTCATTTTGCAAAAGTGCCAAGAGTTAGGTCTATAATATTGCTGAATTCTGAGACGTTCATCAGAGAGACTCATCAGCGTATTCTGGATGTTTAAAATTCTGAGACTTGGGTGGTCTGATAGCTGGTCCAGAAATAACAAAAGAAGGGTATGCATGAAGAAAGAAGAAAAGCTTTTAGAATAGAGACATTTGAAAATGCTGAACATGAAACAAGCTTAAACAAGAACAATGACCAAACCACACCAAATCTTTATAAGTATATTTATTTCAAAGGGTCATGTGCGGTTTTTGGATTACTGTCATCTATGGAAGCCTTTTTCCACCACCATAATAATGACTTAATATCTCAATGAGATAATAGTCATAAGTATGACTCTCATGAGATCCTATCTCCTAATAATGACTTAGTATCTCATAATTATGAATCAAGCTCTCATGACTTATGAGAATTCTCTCATAATAATGACTTACTATCTCATAACGAGATATTAAATCATACTTTTGAGGCAATGTTCTCATTACTATGACATAAGTCACAATAATGACATTCTATCTCATAATTATGAGATAGTCATTGACATACTGTGTCTTCATCCATCCCCCCCAAGTGGAGGATTCCAAACGTATCCTTTGGGCAGCGGGCAGTGTTTATGATAAGTTTTTGAAGAGATTTGGTGTCGTTCTGTCGCTGTTTTGGAACATTTTTATGTTAATACATCCCACGTAAACTTCTTCCTCGGGAGCGCGCACTGACTTGTCGGTGTCGCGCAAAAAGTATTTAATTGGCCGCGTCCGAATCCGCAATGCAACTCATTATTTAACACTTTGGATGAAAAAAATAAACCTCAAACCTGGTTGTGAAGAAATACAGACAGAAGGTCAGACTGGGTACTTGCCTCCAGGGGTGGTGGAGAAGACGGTGCCGCCGGGGGTCTGGCTGTAGGAGTCGGGCAGAGAAGACCAGCACTGTGGGTGTGAAGCAGCACGGCTCGGAATGGGGCAGCTCGACGACGCGTCACAGCTAGTCGACATGATTTCTACTCGGGGAAAGCAGACGAAATAAGGCTTAGTAGTTAACTCTGAAAAGCGACAAGCCGAGCAGTAGGTTTTTCGGCGCTCTGTCCGTTGTTCCCCGAGTTGTTTCCAGCAGCGGAGCAGCGCGCGACCTGCGTATGTACGTGCTGCTCACTCCAGCCCGCGCGCGCGATATTGGAACCCTTATTGATGGGCGGAGCCTAATGATAACGCAATGTTTTGACACGTGATCTGGGACGAAGTCACTGCAACAAACTCACGAGGTGATGCCATGTTTTTATTGTTGTGGTTGTGCAACAGCGTCAGGTTATGGTACTTTCTAACCTCCCTCACAGAAATGAACCGTCGCTGTTACCACTGAACTTTAATACTTGCACAAAACTTTTTTACCTTCAGTAAACCACTCTTTCACTTTTTTTTTTTTGGCACCCAGTGGTCCCTTTAACTGCAAAATATATCCCACAAACCCCCTCAGCTCAGATATCTCATGAAAATAGTATCCAGTATTCACATTTGTGCAGTTATATAGAGCTTTTTGTTCTTTTCCAATAACAATATTAGTTGACATTAATTTTAGGCCAAACATGGACCCCCAAGGTGTGGTTACACACACACCACATTTTTGAGAAGCACCCATATGCCAGGTCAAACAGGCTTGATTTACCAACAGCAAGTGTCTTCTGGGCTAAAATTGACCCAAAAGCAAGCAGTTATATTTGAGGTTAGAAGGCAGCTTTATTGACATTATACACATACTCATATGTACTGTATGGTATGATGCACATCCTAGCTTGGACAGAAGATGAGGTCAGAGCGCAGGGTCAGCCGTGGTGGTACAGCATCCCAGAGCAGCGGTTCATGGTTAAAGGCTCATGTTGAATTTCGGTGGTGCTAGGATTTGAACCCTGAACCTTAGCAGCTGAAGAGTCATTGTCCATTTTCATAAAATGCAATGTCAACTCCAAAGCTTGTGATCACATTGTAATGTTGAATTATTTATGATTTTTATGTTAGTGCACGTCAGGAAATGACTGAAAATTGACTACGTGCTTCAGTATCTATTTGGATATCAAATCTTAAGCCTGGGGTAAAATTATCATTTACAATGGTTGATGTATTGGATCGGTACTGAGAAGCCAGTATGTAATAAACAGCAAAGCACTTTTGCTAAATAAAATTGTAAACATGTTAATATTCAAAATAACATATGCTGGCTTGGTGACTGATAACACCCAAGAATCAGGTAATCAATCATTTTTGGTCTCTCCCACATTTATTACTACTTCCCTATACCCCAAACACTGAAAAAGACATTTCTACAATTATTTTTTATAACCAAATTATTATAACCAATTATTAAGTTAATTAAAATGTAGCTTATTAAAGATTGTGTTAAACATTCCCTGGAATACTAACCCAATCTCGTGTGTTTACTAATGTCAGTGGGTTTTTAATCAGGACTAGAGGAAAAAAATATGTTTGCAGCATTTTAATGTTGCTGTCTATGTTACAACTTCAAAGTAACATTGCTATACAGATCCACATGAAGTGATGATCCAAAATATAAATAATAATCTAGAGGTATAGACAGAAAAAATATTAATCACTAACAAACAGTTAAGGACGATTATGGTTTTGGTTTTGTCTAGTAAAGTACCATGTTCCTGGGTTTTGTTCCTTGAGCTTTTTGGAGCCCCCCCCCTTTTTTTTTTTTAAAACAAACACCTTTCACTGTGGTGGACTATAAAGTGTGTAATTGCACCCCCTGTCCACAGTTGTCCTTTCTGCAAGTAGTATAAACAAACATTGTGAATAACGTTGAAGTCTACCACCACATAACCATTGCGAATTAGAGGCATGACACGACCTGTATACATTTCCAACTTTTTATTGAATATTAAGGTAAATATTTCACATTAATACAGGCTACATAAAGTAGAGCCACTATACGACATGAAATTTACTCTCATTTTAACCCTTTTTCAGTATGTAAACAATTATACATGTTTTTACCACTCTAAAAGGTCTGATCTCTTGCTGTGTAATCATCTAGTTCTTGGCCAAGTATAAATAGCGCACTGTCCTATTGAGCCCTGCAGACCAAGAACGCTTTACGTGGGGCTTAAATGTCAAAATGGCTATACTACTCAAAATGTATCCTGTTGAACAGGCAATCGATTTGTTCATGGACAGTGGTAAACACGTTAAAGCCCACACTGGATTCTCTCTCTTTTTTTTTTTTTTTTTTTTGTTAGGCACATCAAAGGTGTCCGTGTCTCAAATTTCATGAAACTCTGTTTAAATTTTAAGGGGACACGCCTAGGTTAACGTTTTGGTAATTAGGTAATTATCTTGTTCTTTAACGTGTACGTCTTGTTACTGCTCCTATGCCTCTCGGTCTCTAGGTTTGTGTTTAGTTGACATGATTCAGATGCACATTTCCCACATGTGGGGCCCAAGTCCCAGGCCACACCTGAAACAACAAGGTTGACAATCAGAAAAGGTGATTAGTTGGTAATTAGAAGGTAGTCATTCACATTGATACCTTAAATCGATCAAAGTGTAAATGTTAACGCAGCTTACTGCAGCTACCAATCTCTTGTTCTTGTTAACTGGCTGTAAGGCTACTCAGTTGTGTTACCTGCTGTGGGTCTGAATTCTCAGCTGAGCTGGGGACGACTTTTAAGATGGGGTTCCAGGCAGGGTCAGTGGTGTGGAGCCCATTATACATGGGGCCTCCAGGAGCCTCAGCCATCTGTGGGTGAGGAGGGATCATCGTGCCTCCATACATTGACATCGGCAACCCCTAGTCATTTAAAAAAATAAATAAATAAAGCAAAACAACCAAAAAAAAAAAAAAAAAGACAGCTCAAAAACACTTATTAAATATTTTATTTTTTACATTAGACATCAAGTATCTGAACACAGGCCTTGCATCAATTACATTACAGCAAAATCCACTTTTAGATCCAGCTACATTGGTCATTTTACACAAGTGAGGCAATTCAGGGTTGGTAAAGTTTGAAATGTTTTTTTCTTTTAGACTTCAAGTTCATTTTTCTCTTGATTGATTTTCCTTAACCTTATGTGCACACTAAAATCTTCTGTTTTCACAATTTTATTGAAATTTGTCAATACTGAAGCAGTGCAGAAAACAAGGAGTAGAACAATGTCACAGCAAAATATAGCTTTAGTCTAGAAAGACTTGTTTCCCTGTTCTGGGACTGACAAAAAAAAAAAACTGGGGACATGTTTGACTTTTAAATAACAAAAATGTTATAAGACTGGACATGCACATTATGACCTAATTTCAGGAATTTAAATAGTGCAGCCAAAAAAAAAAAAAAAAGTTTGGTTTTTTTTCCTCATTATAATTTTTGGGGTTTGACCATTTTGCACCACTTCTGTAGAAAAGACACAAATGTGATTTTAAAAGCATTTTTAATGATAGTACATCGCAGGTGTTCTCAGTGCCACTCAAACCTTAGGAAAATCCATGAAGTTAGTGGGCATGGGCTGGTGAAAGGTGTTAGATGGAGCCACAATGCCTGTGTCATCTCGTTCCATAGCCTGGTGCTGGGAGAAGGCAGACTGCTCCTGCAGCTGCTGGTGCATCACGGGTCCTCCCATCATGGGCTGAGACCAGCCTGACATTGCTTCTGTAGAGAGGAGCAATGGAGAGAGAAAACAGGGGTTTAAAAATTATTTGTACCATAGACTGGCTCAAAGCTGGTGATGGAATCAAATTTCTCCTCCCGGTTCACTCACCGGAGGCACTGCCCACTCCGAAAGACCAGATGCCACCTTGTCCGACCGGCGGTGTGTAGCTGGTGGGCAGCATGGCGTGGTTAACGGAGCCAGTCTGCCGGATCCGAGCCAGGCGCTCTGTCCCGATGGGCGGGGGCACTTTGCGGTCCTGCTGACTGGAACTGCTAGGCTTGGCTTGGATCAGAGCAGGTGTCACGGTAGACGTGCACAAAGGAGAAGATGCTCCAGATGACACAGAGGGCACTGGAGACTCGCCTAAGAAACACAGACAATACAATGCATTTGTCAAAAACATCTGCCTGCATGTAATTTTTGAAGTAAAGCAATGTAAAGGGACAGCTCTACAGCATACAGGACGTGGAGGCGCTCCAAGGATGAGGGGAGAAGTGCTGGCGGCTGAAAGAGGGCGTTCCTACAGGAGCCGGGCCCTGCAGGAAAACAGGGCTGGCTGACATGCTCGTGGCAAAGCTGGTGAGTGCAGTGGAAGAAGAGATGGAATTGCCTGAGGGGTCCATGGGGTGCATGCCTAGGAACAAAGAGACCACACAGACAGTTATCAATAGAAGACATGGAGATCAGTCTAACAATAACACAGTGTCAATAAAGGGCAAGAAAACAAAGCACAGGTAAGTTTCATAGCTAGATTTAGGATATGACTAAATTAAATCATAAGATTAACAGAATTACAGTACAGCTGTGAGAACAGACTGAACTATTCAAATACTATTTGAATCCTCATAACATTTTCCTATTTGATGAAAAAAGTGTTCTACTTTAAATAATGTAACTTTCTATATACACTTCAATTTAAAGTTAAAAAAATAGAGTAAAAGTGTTTTTAGTTAAATTCCAGCAGGTATTATTAGTGTCACTTTTTGTCTCAAATCTCAAATGCTGTTTCGTTGGACATATAGCGCACTATGTAGATTCCAGAAACTTATTAGGTTATACTGTAATGCTTTTGAGAAAGCAACACAATTTATTGTGATTTATATGATACTGGACACAATGTAGCCCTACTGTTAACGTGTCCCATCTTTTGCAGTAAACAAAAAATAAGAAGTAAAATTTAAACCTGATTTTTAAAGCAATCTGACAACTCCAAGTTCTTTTTAGAGGACTCACCAATGGGGCTAGAGAGGACTCGCTGGGAGGTGCAACGATATCCTGGGGCCTTGGAGCCATCAGGAGGGGGCATGGTGCTCTCCATCTGCCCCATCCCTCCTATGTATGCGGGTGGGGCACTGTAGGGCTGCTCTGGTGGAGTGCGAGTTGGGAGGTGACAGGCCCCCCACACCTGGTTGTTGCCTACCTGGTTGCTGTCGAAGATGCTTGAAAAGTGATTGAAAAGAGCCGCAGGGCCAAAGTTGGGTGGCAGCTGAGCTTTACCACTGTGAAGGTGCACCTGTGAACCATTTATCATGCCCATCTGAAGTGAAGGGGGTGGCATGCTAGCCGTGGCTAAGCTAGGCTGGGTAGGCTGCTGTTGCTGCTTAAGGGGCTCCTGTGATGCACCTGGGGGCACGAAAACAGACTGCTGCTCCTGCAAAGGGGCTCCGGGTCCCATGGGGTAGTACGTAGTTGGGGGCTGTAAGCGAGTCGACACCCCAGGTGCAGCAGGTGTGGCGTAGTGAGGTAAGGTGCTGCTGGTGTTAGCGACTGTGCTGCTGACCGTGCTGGGTGGTACAGGACGAGAGACGGGCAGGGTGACGCCTGGCTGGACTGTAGAAGAGGAACTTGGTTCTGTGCTAGAGGTGAAAGGCAAGGGCAGCTGCTGTCTGCCCTCGGGCTGGACAGGCAGTGCAGGCTGTGCAGAGGGAGACGAAGGGTAGTGCAGGGGGGTCGAGGGGCTGGAGCCCTCACACGGGGCACTAGAAACAGGAACAGCCAGATCAGCCACCGACTTCTCTTTAGCAGGCGTACCAGTGGGAGCAGATTCTGTCTTCAGGGCCTGAGTATGCTGTGTAGGTGGGGCAATGGGCGCAGGCATAGGTGGAGGGGTCGTGGGAGTGGTAGGAGCACAGCTGATGGAAGCAGGAGGGGCCTGCGCTGCAGGAGTACTGCTTGCAGTGGTGACGATAGCAGGCGCTACTGTAGGCTTGGGCTCGGTAGAGAAGAGCTGCTTCCTTACAGAGGTGGGTGTGGGTGTTTTGGAGGGGATAGTGCTGGGGGAAGAGGCAGTGGAACCAGGAGCAATGTTAGCACTTGACACCGGGGCAGGGTGCTCAGCGGTAGCAGGAGCAGAGCTGGAAGGGCGTGGAGGTGCACTGCCGCTGTGTTTGGGGGAGCTGTTAGCACTACCGGGGCTCACAGGACGCACAGGGAACGGGCCCCATGTGTTGGGCGAGGGAGAGAAGGTGCCGCCAAACTGTGCCATTGGCAGACGTGGGTGACGGATCTGGTGCATTGTCTGCGCTGCCAGCAGGGCCAACTGGGGGTGTGTGTAGGCCAATGGTGGTAGAGAGACAAATGGAGGTCTAACACCAGGTCCCATATTTTTGCCCATTTTGCCAGCCTGCTGAGTGGTCGCGTTGGAGGAGGACTGGAAAGACATACTGGACGAGGGCACAACTGACGACAGGCCTTTTGAACTGGCTGCTGTGGTGCTGGTAGCCCCTGTGGAGGTGGTGTAGGTGGAGCCAATTTTGGCGTTAGTGCCAGGCTGACGGATGTGGTTGCGAGGTATCAGGTCCTCTAGCTCTTTTGCAGGGTCCTGGATAAGCGCATTGATCAGCTGGACAGCATGTCGTGTGGACTCTGTGCCACCTCTGAAAAAACAGTGAAGTGCATGTAAGTTATTGCATGTATACCTATGAACAGACATCCAATGGTAAGCCAAATATACGTGTGACTAAATAAGATTAAGAAATTAATTAAAAATGAAGGCCATCCACCTGATAGTGATCATTCTCTCGCCGTTTTTGTCTTTCTGTTTGTCAACATCTATGTGTGCACCTGTCACATCTTGAATGGCTGTGATATTGCAACCACCTCTGCCCATGATCCGAGATACCACAGAAGCTGGGACCGAGAGTTTCTTTGACCTGAAAACATCAGATTTTGTGTGTTAGAACAGTAATAAGGAACCAGGAAAAGGACAACAGCCAATGAATCTGTTGGTCACTTACCTTCGTACGACCTCTTTCCATCCCTCCTCTCTCTTCTGGCCCCTCTTTGGGCTGGTGAGGTTCATCTTGCTGTTAGGTGAGGTGACTGGCAGTGAAATGGTCTTGAAAGATGAGGGCAGGGAACTGGGGGTCAAGTCACTAATAATCTCATGAGATCTGCAGGAAAAAAGGAATACAGATACCTTATACATGCCTACTGAAATGATACTGCATGAAAAGGTCAATACAAAAGATTTTATATTCTGCATAATTCAGGGGAAAGGGCTAGTGTCCTTGTAATAACTATTAAATCATTAGAAAGCTAATATGTTATAGTACAAAGTTCAAAATCAAACACAGCCTGTTCTAGGACCCCAAATGCATCCTAACTTGCTGTTGCAACGATATATGACTCTTTGCTCCAATAGCAAATCAGTTTAACCCAAATTGCACAACAAGCAGTACAGATTTCTGCCTATGCTGGTGAAAGCTCTTACTTCTGTTGTGGTTTAGAAATGGACACGGTGACCTTCTCTTCCCGAGAAGTGGGGTGTGATAGGCCCTGCCTCTTCTCAATCATAGGTAACGGCTGGCTGGACCCTGTAGGAGCGGAGGAAGTGAATGAGGTGGACGAAGACGACAGGTCAGCCAGGTCCTGGCTTTTACTGCCATTGCTGCTTTCGCTGTTGCAGTCTGTGCTGTCCAGGTTGTCTGAGTCACTGGTGCCTCCAGGTGCCCCGCCGCCTCGTGGTTCACCATGGATCTTGTTTTTGTCTGCCTTTTGTTGCGCTAGCGACACCTGAGGGTCCTGTAGGATGATGGGCTCACTGGACGAGTCCTTGGTCTTGTTCTTTTTATTCTTTCGGTTGGTGCTGGGCGTAGTAACTACGCTGGCCCGCTTCTTGCCAAAGGCATTGGTGAAGGTGGTGGAGGTGGCAGAGATGCCAATGGTGGTGGTGGTAGTGGCGCTTGGGGGCTCAATGGGAACCTCTGGCTCTGCAAATGTAGAAAGAAATGATCAAACGAAGATACCATACTAAAATATATATATTAAAAAAAAATCAATCAAGGAAAAAAGAAATAATCAAATTAATCCACATACCATCAGCAGAGTCCTCCTTCTGGTCTTGTGTCTCAGAAAACGTATTCTTCATTTTTGCCTCCTCTTCAAGCTTTTTCTTCTGTTCTTCCTTCTTCTTCTTACGTTTCTCTTTGCGCTTCTCTCTCTTTGCTGCCAGAGCTTGTTTTTTGCTTTCTTCGCGGGACTATGGTTGAATAGAAAGAGGGAAACATGGCACTGATTCACTCACTACCAAATGTTTTCTATCAGATGAAAAGGGAATGGTTGGGATTGCTATTTTTTATCCTGACGCATTACCACAATATTGTACCAAAAACTCAAACTCCTAATCAGAATTTCAAGTCTAAGCACAGTCTAAATCTAAGACACACCTTCTCAAGATCAAGTTCCTTGAGCAGAATACTGGCGTTCTTGTTAGCCTCAGCAGCCTGTTGGTCTTTGGCTTTCACGATAGTTTCCATGCACTGATGACACTTCTTCAGCAGCTCCTGGATGCAAAAGACAAGTCATTAAAACATTCGCATCAAAATTCAAACATACATACTACAAATTTAACCTGCTGACTCCAAAAACTTTTCAGACCATACCTTGTCTGCAATGGTGGCGATGTATCTCATGCACTCAATGTCAGAGGGGAACTGATTCACCTCCTTCACTAAATACTGGACCACTTTCACATGCCCCTAAAAATAAAAACAAACAGTCAGAATCATTCCTGTTCGGAATCTTAAAATCTGACATTTATGCGTCCAACTGCAGTGGAATCAGTATCCTTGAGGAGTTCTGCCTACCTTACGGAATGCTGCCATGAGAGGTGTGATCTTGCGGTTGTCTGCTGCATCCACGTCAGCTCCTGCCTGCACCAGCAGCTGCACTACATCAAAATGTCCCCCGTTTGCAGCCAGCCACAGAGGAGTGTTCCCCTTCTTATTACGCACATCAATGTGAGCCCCTCTACAGGAAGAGATACAAAAAAAAGAGCAATATGATCACCCAATACTGACTAATGAAAGTAGAGCAATACGTTTATCCTAGGTTTGTAAAAGAACCCTGCCGTTTCCTCTACTCACCTGTTAATGAGAAGCTCACAGAACTTGTAGTGGCCCTTGTCTGCAGCGATAGTGAGGGCGGTGTCACGAGAAGAGGGGACAGGAGGGGCGTTGACATCAGCACCTTTATCCAGCAGCACACGGCCCACCTCAGCATAACCACCAGATGCAGCTTCCATAAGAGGGGTGAGTCCCGTCTGAGACCGAGAGGTTCAGAATTACACCAAAGCAAAACGGCTCAAACAGTGAACAGAATTAGGGTTGTAGTTTGACTCTTTTTCAACCAACTTGAGAGACAACTGTAAGGTGAATAATTATACCACCACTCAATGCTTGGATTAACACTGTTCATGTGCATGTTGCTGAATGTTTTTAAAAAATGTGAAAATGTTGCTAACAAGACAACAAAATGTGTATGGTCCCAGAATTAAACTGCATTTTAATTTCAGCTAATTACTGATTAAAAATATTGAGCAACCAGTACACTAAAAAAACAAAAACAACAACAACAAAAAAAACAGTCAACTCAGAATCCTATACAATGCAAAATTATATTATGCTTGTTAGTTCTGGTTTTATTGTGTCTCTCTTGTACAGGTACAGTTTATTTAAAAAATAAATAAATAATCAGTTTTTGTGCATGCTTAGAAGCAAGTCACCAGTAAAACAGGCTATGCTGTATATGGTATCGCACATTGTGTGAAACGCTGTGGGAAAATCAGTCCATACTGAACAGTGCTGCTAATCCAACCCTCAACTAATAATCTGGCATCTTGTACAATTGAAGAAAAGTTTTTAGAAAAATACAAAGGTCAGGTAAAGTAGCAAATAGTGTTAAAACACCTGCGCACCACAAATCTAAGTTTAACATTTTTTTAAAAATCAGTACACAACTGACCATCATTAAAAGATGTTAGTAAGTAACTGACCTTGGCGCGATGTTCCACATTAGCTTTGCGGTCCAGCAGCAGGCTGACCACCTCAGCTCGACCCTGGAAGCAGGCCAGCGTCAGCGCAGTATTGCGATTGGTTTCAATCTGAGCATTTATGTCAGAGCCCATGTCCAGCAGCAGCTTCACAGCAGGTACATGGCCATTCATGGCTGCCAACATCAATGGGGAGATGCCCAGCTTGCTGCCCGTCCTAAAAGACAAAAAGTCAAACAGATGAGCAGAAATATTATGTAAAAAATCATTTCCAAACTCTCACACAGTCACTCTTCAAAGTCAAGACTAACAAAGAACAGAAACACAGTCACTCCATATAAATAAGATTCTCTGACCTGGAATTGATCTCAGCTCCAGCGTTGAGGAGAATCTTGATTATATTGACGTATCCTCCTGAAGCTGCCAGGCTAAGTGGGGTGTAGTCGGACACGTTTCGGTGCTCCTTGTTAGCACCACGGAGAAGCAATAGTTCCACCACCTGTAGACATGAAACTAGAACTTACTTTCCCTACTGACTAACAAACAAGCCTGAAGCACCTGAAGGAAGTAGGCGAATTTCTGTTGTCCTAGAGATCTAATATTCCAACAGTCCATAATGGCAGTAACACATTTGGTTTAACACAAAACTGCATTATTGATTTGTTTAAACACCTCTTGTCTGCCGCCTGAGCACGCCAGGGAGAGAGGGGTGTCTTTGGTCCTCTCAGACTGAGCCTCGATGTCTCCTCCTTTGTCCAGGAGGATCTCAACAACGCCAACATGACCCGCTGTGGCAGCCAGGATCAAAGGAGTGAACCCTGTAGATAGAGAAGTATGTATGCAAGCAAGTAAGAAAGAGATTTTGCATTTTTAAGATGTATGTAGAGGAGTCTGAGAGGGGCCCTACCCTTTTTGTCCCGATGCTCAATGTTGGCGCCACGCGCAATAAGCACTGACACCAGCTCTTCATGGCCACCTGCACAGGCCAGAGTCAGAGCCGTGTCATGATTGCTCTCCGTCTGAAAAACAAAGTGACCATCAAACCTTTGCAATGTGCACAGTCCAATTTATTACCATTATGCTCATTGTTTAGCTCTATGACTTTTGAATTAATTACTCTTTCACTCTATGCTGTGCTATATCCACAAAATGAGTAAAACAAATAAAATACAAAAATACAAAATCTGACTAGTTAAACTGTAGTAGCAACTTGTGTGTGGTAACGACTTAAGCTAGGGCTTACATGTGCATCGATGTCTACCGATGGATAGAGTGGGAGCATGGAGGGTGGGGAGACAGTGTTCATGGGCGTCTGTGTTGTGGGCTGAGGTATGGGTGAGGTTGTAGTGTTTAACATAGGTACTCTGCTGCTCACTGCTGCAGACAAGAATCAAATCATGAGTGTCATTACTTACAAAAAATGACAACCACTAAAAATCGTTCCAGTAGATCCAAAAAGGTAAAGAAACCTGCTGCTCTCAACTTACCTGCCATGATGTCGTCAAGCGTGTCTGTGAGTGTCTGTGCAGGCGTGGCCACCATGAGGCCGTCTGGTGCCTGTGCGAGGAGACCAGGCCCGAGTCCAGACAGTTGCTGGCCCAACATTACCCTCTGCAGGTCCGGGCTGCTGCTGCCTGGGTACTCTGCGCTGCCGAAGTCTGTGGACTGCTGTGCATTCATAGGCTGAATGGGGACGAAGCTGGACTGTAGCGGTGGAGGTGGGGGGCCCTGTAGGCTGTGGGACTGAGGTGGAGGCGGTGGCGCTGGTTGTTGTCCTCCCTTTCGGTACAGGATGGTGTCCACCTGTGGGAGCTCGGCATAGTCTCCGTCGTCCTCCTCCTCCTCCTCCTCCTCATCATCATCGTCATCGTCGTCGTCTTCCTCACCCTCCTCGTCGTCCTCATCAGCAGGGAGTGGCTGGTGGTCCTCGACGTCGTTGCCGTCCTCGCACCCTGTACTGGAGCCCAGCTGCGTGGCCTGGGGTGGCAGGGGGGTGCTGGGCGCCTCCACCCCTGCCGCCTGGCCCGGCTCCTCCTTCATCTTGCCCTCCATGTACTCTTTGGTGAACTGCTGCTGCGTCTTGAGCTGCAGCTGCCGCTCCACCTTTTGTAGCTCCTTCAGGATCTTCTTCTTCTTTTGGACCTGCTCCTCACGGCTCTTCTTCAGCTCTTCGATCTTGTCTTTGGTGAGCGGCTCGCCCTGGATCAGCTCCAGCGACTGCAGTTGGGCCTTCTCGATAGCGCTGATGCGTTGGCCCAACTCGTTTAACTTGCCTTCCGTCTCCTCAACGATGCACTCGAGGGGCTGGTATGGGTGGAATGGAGGGAGGAGGTCGGCGTCCAGCCCCCCTGTGGCCACAGCGTTGCTCTGCAGGGTGCTCAGCCTTTGCTTGGACATTCCTGAAAAGCAGACCACAGAGTTAGATCAAGATCATATAAATGACTCAGACAAAACATAACATGGTGCCATACATGTGACCTTACTGCCATTTTGACATACTCTGGGTTGTGACCAATCTAACCTTTGTTTGTGACGGGTGGGGGTGTGGCAATGGTGGAGGGCACGCTGTCTGGCTCCTGAGGGGGTACCACCATGGCCAGAGATTGGAATGGGACTCGAGGAGCCTGCATAATATGGAAAGGAAAGAAAAATCACATTAGATAGTCTAGCGTTTTGTCTTCAAAACAGCCTAATATATTCTTCAGAAATTTACACGTGCTTCCATAATCAAAGTCCTCTGCAAATGAAGACATGCTTGTCAAACAGAGTGATGCATCTTCTAACCTGAGACGTGTCATGGGAGGGGGGTGTGAGTTGAGACAGATCTGGTGCAGGAACTGACAAAATGTTGTTTGGGTAGTCTAGCAGGTAGGACACCACATTGGTATGACCACCCTTAGCAGCTTCAATCAGCATCGTTGAACCATCCTATAAGGAAGAGAGAAAAGATGAATTAGCATCTGATACAGGAGATACACAATGAAGAAACCACTTGGACACAGAACATTACCTGATGGATTCCAAATAGTTTACTTTGCCTTTTTTCAGACTACAAATTAAAATTCTCCAAATAGGTATTTCAGCCATGATCAGACTCGTACTTCTATGCAGTAGTTGGACTTGGGATATATACTAAAAACAATGTACCAGAGTATTTTATATACCACCTGTAAATATGTATTACTACTCATACTGTTAATAATAATTAAAAAAAATGTCCTTATAGATGTTTTGATTTTTATTTATTGAGTCCAAATTGTTCAGTCTATGTTGTGTTAGCTGCTATTTTAAGCATATTGTGATATGCTTCTTTATTGCAAATGGTACAGCAACGTTTGGTACGACGCATTTTAAATGTTAGTTAAAGGCTGAAAATAAACTGCCAAAGCAAATTTTTTACAAACTAAACCAATAGCCATCTTCATAAAATTTACATTGTACCCACCAATGGCACAAGCAGTACTGACACTCAGATTTCAAATAGCAAGTGGGGGGGGCGGGGGGGGCGCACACAATATCACCCAAACCTATCAGTAGGCAAGGGAGATGGAGTTTGAACTTGAACTCACCTTCAGTCTGTGAGTAGGGTCTGCACCATGAGCCAGCAGCAGCTCCACTACAGCCAGGTGACCTCCAGCACAGGCGAGAGACACCACTGTGTGATCATTATTGGCTGTAGCTCTGTTCACGTTAGCACCTACAGGCACACAACAAAAGTTATTAATTAGAGGAATTCAAAAACATTAGACATAGATTTGATTAGTCTTGACATTTAGCCATAGTATTTAGGTATACAATTAAGTACAATTACATAGCATTACGCTGTGTTCTCCTGATCATTTGATTTTTTTTTTTAAACAATATCCTAACCATCTTTACCTCCACCAAGGAGATTATATTTTCTGTGCAGTTTGTTTGTCTGTCTGACTGTAAGCAGGATTTTGCAAAACCTACCAACCTAATTTCCATGACACTTGGTGGAAGAGTGTAGCATGGGCCAAGGAAGAACCGATTAAATTTTGGAGCAGATCCGAGTCACAGGGCTGATCTATGAATTTAGTTTCACCTCTGCTAATGTTGCAAGATACGGCATTTGGCCTTGGTGGAAGTTTGCCCTCAACAATGCCATACATCTTAAAATCCAGTAGATGACAGTAAAGTTCAATAGTGACAAATCATAGCCAATGTAGAAATACACTGACTCAGTACCAAAAACAACATTCATTGGTATCAGTAGTCCTTCGAGATACACATGTAGGCACATAATTCTAATAGTGTTGGAAAAATATCCAGACATATAAAGTGGTCGCGGTTGCAGATTTGCATATCATAGAAGAGTATTGTCCTTGGCAGAGGTCCGCACTCTCCGAGTGCCCTTCTAGTTTTTTTCTTTTGGACTTCCCTGCCAATTTGGTCATTTGCCAATTCCCCACCCACTAGCCAGCTCTTCCGTCAGCTACCAACTAGGGAGGACGAAGGCTAACACATGCTTCCTCTGCGATGCGTGAACCTGGCCAAAGCAGTTTTTCAAAACTGCTGCTCCTGCTGTGACACAGGGCAGAGTAACACCCTTGGAGTAAAGTGCTATCTACCCTCTTCCGCATACATGAGCTCACAGACACCCACATTTCTTCCTAAGCATCTTTTGTTACTATATCTGCCATGCAAATATTCAATACAGGAATCACTACAAAATCAAAATCACATGAAATCCAAGAGGCTGTGTACACTAAGAAAATTTCACATATTCAAAATATTACTAATTAGTGAGGAGTACTGGACAATGAAAGATACACTATGTTCCCTTTACTAATTTTACCATTCAAGTGGTTGATGGGTTATGAATAATGCAGTCTTTTATAAAATATATTCTCTCACTGTTTTATAAATTAATACTGTACCAGGAATGTTAACAAGATGTTCTATTCTTCTCCAAAGAGCTTAACATTGCTACAAGAGCTTAACAGCTTTACTAGCTATTATGCAGCTCCTTACCTTTACTGATTAGGAACTGTACAGTGCAAAGATGTCCTGCTCTGGCCGCTTTCATCAGTGGAGTTCTTCCACCTTCTGACTCATGTTCCTATACAAAAATGAAAGGCAAGCAAAGTTAAAGTCAAAGACATCACCACACAGTGGGGTTAGGGAAAACAAAACAGAAAGGCACTCGCCAGGTCAGCTCCGGTCTGAAGCAGCACATCGGCCACGTCTGTGTGCCCGTTTTCACAGGCGTACGTCAGCGCTGTGTCCCCCGTGGCTGTCGTGGCATGGACGTTAGCTCCTAAACACAGAGGAACAGCAACAGTCAAGGCCTACAAATCCCCATACAACAGCAGCTACTTATAATATACTTGTGTAATTCCAGACAGTAGCCTTACCAGCAGCCAGCAGGTACTTGACCAGCTCTAGATGTCCCTCCTGCGCAGCCTCCATGAGAGGAGTGGAGCATCCGAGCTCAATGTCTGCTCCAGCCTTGATGAGGAAGTCAGCCACCTCCAAGAAACCCCCACAGCAGGCCAGAGTCAGCGCCGTCTCCTGCGTCTCCTCTGTCTGAGCGTTGATGTTTGCACCTAATCATAGCACACCGGTCATAAGTTGCAAATCTTATGTCAACATGCTTGCAACTAATATAGAATGAACATAGGGGGGAAAAAAGGCATGTAACAGGGTGGTATATAGAAAACAAAAACCATACAAACAGTGTTGTCAAATAACTTCTGGTTTCTGAGAATATTCAGTCTTTAACTGCTTCCCTTTATTAATGAGCCAATGATTCTATACGGCCAAAGAAACGTGAATTCAATAACAATTATACAAAATGCTGCTGATTTGTTTTTAATGATTTACGTACAGTAATGCTTTCTTGTCACTGATATTTACTTAGATTTTTTGCTTTTTTTCTTTAGGCTACGCGAGATCCATGTAAAAAATCTTGTACAGTAAGCTTCGTATTCACTATATCTGCTTGATACATAGGACAGGAGTTATCAACTGGTGAATCGCAATCCCAGCAAAGTAGTTCACTAAAAACTACTGAGGGGGAACTTCAGCAGAGCCAATAAATATGTGGAAAACTTTAGCTTTGCAAAATTTCGTTGAATACACTTGACGTAGGGTATAAGAATGTGACTCAACCACAGGGGGGAAAAAAAAAAAAATACTGACTGGGGTCTTTGGTAATTAATAACTAACATTTAATAGTTTTGTTTACTGAATTAGGAAATTGATAAGCAATTTAAATGTGAAATAAAGTACACCATTAAATGATACAACAGGTGTCATACGGTTAAAAAGCCAAAAGACTTTGGTTAGGTGATGCAGGGGATCTGAAAACATTCAAAAGCAAATATTCAGATATGTAGATTGTGGGCATGAAGAGTTTGTTCAGACCTACAACCAGAAAATCCAGCTAGTGCCAAAGCCATGGTGGGAATCTGTGTACCTTGTGCCAGGAGCAGAGCCACCATTTCCTCGTGACCCTCGCGTGCAGCCTCCATGAGTGGAGTGTATCCCTCATCATTGACCTCCTCCAGGTTGGCTCCCCTCTCGATCAGCAGTGCTGCCAGCTCCACATGCCCTCCGCAGGCTGCCAGGGTCAGCGGCGACTCAAACGAATCCGCCGGCATGTTCACCTGCGCGCCGCTGTCCAACAGCAACCGCGCCACCTCTACATGCCCGTCCTGCACAGAGGACAGAAGAAAACCTTATAAGTCACACACTGATGGCTGAGCGAACAGAAAGTAGTATTTTGGCATGCACACAATTCTCATCCATCAGGGTGTTTCCTTTTATGCTGCATATTGTGAATGTTACACCCATTAGCGGATACTACTACAGTATGACAAACCTTCCCCTTTCATGTGCTCTCAGTGAGGTCAGCATATTTGCAGTAAAAACAAAAGAGATGCAAACTGCAGATCAAATGTGTGTTTTTCATAATGATTGCCTAAATGAACACAGCATTCACAAAGAAGAGGAAGAAAATAAAACAGTCAAAAGGGAAGCAAATACATGTATTTAACGTATGAATGAAAAGAATAAAGAATGCAGTGTTCTCACCATGCAGGCTTCCATGAGTGCCGTGTGCATCTCGTCCGTCTTGTGTTCCTGGTCAGCTCCTGCCTCCAAGAGAAACCGCACCATGTCCAAATGCCCTGTATTAAAGCCAGAGGACTCACACTCTGTGCCTTCCCACAGTATAAACGTTTACTTTTTAAAAAAATACTTTTTCACACGCAAATAACACTTGCAATTAACCTGAGTGCACTGGTTATTCTGACACACACCTTTATAGCAGGCTAGTGTGAGAGCGCTTTCTTTAAACTCATTGGAGTGTGTGTTGATCCCTGCTCCGTACTCCAGGAGCACGCGTGCCACCTCCACATGCCCAGCGCTAGCTGCCTCCATCAGGGGCGTGTGGCCGTTCTCGTTGTGATCTTCAATATTGGCGCCCTCCTTTAGCAGAACTTTTACCACATCCAGGAAACCACCAGCACAAGCGTACGTCAGTGCCGTATTACCTACAAAACAAGCAAAAGCCAATAATGTTAATTCTACAATACACCTTGAAAAGGGAATGCAAAATGAATGGCCTTTCAGATAATTCACGTCAGCCATATTGCTTGTGATATAATGTTGAGACACGCCATGAAATGTTTCTTAAATTTTTCCTTTTTAATAAGTTTTAATGTTGTACACTCGCCCTTAACTCTAAGGTTTATTCTGACCTCATCCTGCGTGTGATATCTTAACCAATATGGGCAACATGTAAATAAGCTGGCTGTAGAAAAATGTCTCCGTCAGTAGGGTATGCTCCACCTAAAGAATTTACTGTACCTGAAGAGGACTGTGCATTGACGTCTGCTCCATGCACTAGGAGCAGTTTGACAATGTCTACGTAACCACCACTAGCAGCAGCCATGAGAGGCGTGATGTCTCCCTTGATGCCTCGGTCCTCTACGTTAGCGTGCATGGCCAGCAAGACCTATAATAAATAAATAAACGAAATATTATTCAAGACAAAAATATATAATAAACTCTGAGTAAACACACACAAATATTAGAATAAGTCTGGCAGAGCAGCATGATAAAAGCTACTTTGAGGTGAGCACCTAAAGAAAAGAACAGACTTAGCAACACTCAGGAGTATTGCTTACGAGTGTAGTTGGTCAGCAGCAGCATAAAAGAGCAGTGTGTATGCATAAGGGAGGTGGTGTGTGAGGACTACCTGCGCGAGCTCATAGTATCCAGCGGAGCAGGCCAGACAGAGCAGGCTCTCTCCTTCTTCTGTGTGCTCGTTGACGCTGTGGCCCTCGTCCAGCAGCTTCTTCACCGCGTTCACGTCCCCGTCGGAGCAGGCCTCAGGCAGGCTACGGCTAAAAATAACCAGACTGCTACAATTACCGCGACTGTGCAGGCAAAGCTAAGCTAGCTACACTGACTGGCCCTCCAAGAATATGGCTATACTACAGATGAACTACAAATACAATAAACTAAGCTTCAAGATTACTTAATGTACAGACAATAACTGACTAAGAAATACTTTTATGGAAACAAAAGCATGCTCGGCAAAAAAAAAAAAAAAAAAAGGTGGGATTTTGTTTTGTTAAGCCTACATACAGACAGGTGACAAATTAAAGGAAAAGCTGGAGCATCTCGATGAAAGTGAATTTTATTGGCAACAAGCTAGCCAGCTAACATTAGCAATCATACATTCACAGGTGCAAACATACGTCACTTTCACCAGGTACATCTCACAGTGTACATCTGGAGGATTAAAAGCGACGTCCACTAGACGACACGACAGATCCAAAAGAGCTCCGTCCATCAAGTTTTAAATGGGAAATATTATGAAAAACTAACTTTTCAGTGCTTGTGCACATACATTTGGGTATCTGGAGTGCCTACCAACCTACAAACTCTGAAATAAGACAACCCAGTCAGTTTCTTTTGGGCTCCTATTTCAGAAAACATGTGCTTCAACAAGCCGTTCAGATTTGGCTCCACTTTCTATGTCACAAGCGGAGCTCATTAGAATTATGCCGCCTTGTCATTCAAGTATCTCCACTCACAGCTTGAGAAATGCCTTTGTAAATGAATATTCATGAGGAAGTGCTACCTGATTGGCCAGCAGAAGAGGGGGTGGAGTGAGCACTGGCTCATTATCATTTAAAGGAACAGGTACTCAAATGGGCCATTCTGAACAGGGCTGTTGAGACGGTGAGGCAGGAGCGGTGGTGCTTTATCCTTGTATTTTGACCAGAGCATGTCACAGACATTTCATGAAGACTTCAGAGAACTGTGTCACCTTTAAAGTCGAAGTGTAATGTTTATCGATTTCTTGCACAGCTACACGTTAAACAGCTTTGTTTCTCTTTAATTTTTCTGCAGTGGGCGTGATTGTTGTCACTGAGGTGCATGTCAAAAAAAAAAAAAAAAAAAACTGACCTTACATGAAAAGTATTTACTAATCCAGAAGAGTGGTACTTTCTGTACACTTAAGAGGTTTGTAAAACACTCACTGTAACAGGAAAACTGGTTGGTGTTCGTATCCAATAACAGTTAAGAATAGCATACAAGTATGCGATATGAGACGCAACGTAGTTTGTTTATTCAGTTGTGGACACTGTTACATTGTGCTATACTGCCTCCACCATTTACGTTGGTATTGCTCCATGAGGACACGCTGTTAATTTCTGAGGACGTTCACAAGCGACAGGCCAAATGACACACGTGGCAACCATCTTGTGTATGCGTAGTTAACAGCAAGTATAAATCAGCCTTAGGATGTATTTGCGTTCTCAAAATATAGAACTGTACGTGTTATAAATTTAACCAACTAATGTGTCTTTGTTGACTTATCTAAAGTAAATTCGACAATAAACCCATTTTAAGTAGTGAAGTGAATTTATTGTGGACCGTCTGAGCGGCCACGTTGATTTAACATCACATGGTTGAGGGTGCCTTCCTGACTTTCAGGGTAGGAACTCAAAGTTGAGGAGGTGTTCCCTTTGATTTTTCCTAATCGGAGGTCTGAAAATCTGTGTTACATGCGTCAGTTAAACGCAGCATTATTTGACTCATCACCTTGATCTTTCAGTGAAACAGTACCATCATGATGGGTGTGCTCTCTTCCAGGATGACTCCACCCCCATCTACAGGGCTCACTGAATGGTTAGCTGTATGAAACCGATGTCAATCATATGCTATGGCTGTCACAGTCAGCAGATCTCAACCCAGGTGAAAATCTATGGGAGGTTTGGACAGTGTTCACCACCACCATCAACAACAAACCACCAACTGAGGGACTATCTTTTGGAAGAATGGCATTCATAGCTCCAGTGAAGCTATAGGGACTTGCAGAATCCAAGTCAAGGGCCACTGAAGCTACTCTGGCAGCTTGCAGTGGTGTATGTTGTTTATTCCTTTAATTCGTCACCCATCCATAATACTGATTTTTTTTAAAAAAGCAACCCCAATTCCAAATAAGGGGTGGTATAAGGTACTTGTATTTGGAGAAACATTTTTATTGAGGGTCTTCTTGCAAATTTCTCTTCCAAAATCCCAACTTTAAATGAGAAAATAATGGCTAAAAATGATTACATTTTGCATACACAGTGACATAAAAGTGGCCTGATGATCAATACATTGATTTCAAAGAGAAAAATAATTCTGTGCCAATTCCCTTGTTATATTTTTGTGTCTTTGTGGAAAATCAATTTTGATTGTGGAAAAACATTTTTTTTTTTTTAATGAAGTACTGGAAGTAATGAAGAAAGAAAAGTATAAAGGTATGAAGTGTATAAGTGAGAGGAGATGCCTACTTGTCTGCCTGGTTGGCGTTGAGTGTGTTTTCGGCCCTCATGCGTGTGAGGGCGGCGGCGGCCTCGTCTAGCGCGCAGCTCACCGATGACGTCAGGCGGCGCAGCACCTCGGGATCTGCGAAGGCTTTGCCATCGGCAGTGGACAGTTTACCAATGCCTGCAGCGTCAGCCACACGCCAGCAACACGCAGCATTCAAGGCCAAAGGCATCCAGAGTTAGTGCACGCCCAAGTCACACATGCGCGCGTGCGCGCGCGCGCACACACACACACACACACACACACACACACACACACACA
>JAOTRR010000022.1:11730691-11741143 GCA_028570945.1 Gogo arcuatus
GTCAAAGTAAATTTAGAAATCACTGCTTTCTTTTTTATTTGCATTTTCCATACCGGCCCAACTTTTTCTGATTGGTGTTGTATTATATGTGCTGATTATATGGGCAGTATCAGTGTGATTTATGCTTAGAGATACTAACCAGTGTGTATCTATAATAGCTTATTACCACTGGAATAAGAAAAAAAGAAAAGAAAAAGAAAATGTTGATTAAAAATGTTTTATTTTCTGGATTAGTTTGAAAGGTTTTGAAATGCAGTGTTTGAATATGAGTGTTGTTTTTTTTTTAAATTTGAGGTATAGTATCTAAACCAGGTGCTCTTACATGTTTGTTAACTATTAAATAGTGATTAATAGTTTTTACCGATTTCACACATTACTATTAAGTAGTCTTTAAAAATATTAATAGGTCTTAAAGGCATTATGAGTATAATTTTGCTTTAACCAGCTTTACATGAATACCATTTAATAACTTTCCTTGCAATCTTCCATAATAGCATGTGTGGCATGGGGGGAAAATGTTTTCCTAATTTGTAGCTGTCAAAATCCTACCATGTTTTGAAATGTCATGTGGGTTGTTAATTCTTGACATTTCTAGGAAGCTAGTGCCAAAGAATCCAGATGACAGTGGTATTTTCTGAGACTGAATAGAACTGTGACACAAATAAATGAATAAATGTATTAATCACACTGAAAGCGATTGTAAATTGTGTAAATAAAAACAAATTTGAATTAAAATCTGTCTCTTATATACCGTAGTAAACCTTTTATTAAATATTACGTCTGCAGGAGTTGACAAATGAACTGAATGACAAAAGATAAAGTTATACTAGTATAGTTGTCATGATTTATAATCTGTTCAAACTCCTTAAAATTTGTGCTTTGAACTATTTTTATTTCCCTCATACTCCTCAGCTCTATTTACTGCTACAATCAACAATTAAGAATTAATTCAGGTCATAATTTACCTAACCCTAATCAATGTTGAAAATAAAAATAAAGATGAGCTCAATCTAGCTTTGTGTGTCTCAGTGTGAGAACCTACCGCTTCATAAGGTCTCTCTAATTATTTTCATTGAGCTCCACAACACAAAAAACCTATGGGTTATTTTTTAATGTTGACAAATGACAGTGTTTGTACGTACATTATCTGTAAATGTCTGAAATGCATGTGCAATTACCATGGAGAGAATAACAAATCTTGAATCTCAAAGGTGAATATAGAATTTGTGAGTGTTTCACAGACACATTTTCTATAAGTCGGTTTCAAATAATCGGGGTTTCCTGTTTTCTCAGTACAGGAAAACGTTAAAATGAACCGTACCTTAGACACAGTGGTAGATAGAAATTTGCTTTTAAAAACATGCTAGAGTATTCCTTTGTTTTTCACTATAGAACTTACAGTAAAGTGAGGTTTCTTTGTATGTAAGAAATAAAACATAATTGGAGATGCTGTTATAGGAAAATAATCAAGAACAGGGTGGTGTGATGCAATCCAACACGGAGCCAAGGGCCGTGATCATCCCAAAGTTGATTATTTTCCTACAACACACCCCGGAGTGTTTTATTTCTCTTTAATTTGCCAACAGTTGTTATTTTGTATTTATTAAAAGACATTGTGTTTCTGTTTCCAGTTACATGTAATGTTGTGAAACGTCCATGAAACAACTTAGTTCCTGTTATAATTTACATTATAGCAGCTATAAAGTTGTTCCATCAGTTTTCTTAAAGTTAATAAGACTCGGGGAGGGGGATGCACCTTGTTACTGAGAAACCTCTAGGGTTAGGGTTAGTTTTCTATCCTTGGAGTTTCCCATGAGAGAAAAAAAAAATAAGGAAAGGACACACCTAAACAATGGAAAGACCAGCACCATTTATTGCAATCTATATATATATCCAGATTAAAGGCATTTTTGTAAAACACTTAGATTAAAAAAAAAAAAACAAACACCACCACCACCACCACACACACACACACACACACACACCAGAAAAACAGTTTTAATAAGACAAATATAAATACATATTTACATGAATTACATGATGACAATTCTGTACCCATTCAAAGCCCTGAACACTGTCAGAGGTCACTGCAGTTGTTTCATTGTAAAAGCTGCTTGTAGATTTTAATGTAAAGCATTTAATACATAATACATCTGTATTTGAGGTACATAATGTTCCAAAAAATATAAAACTTCTTAAAAAAAAAAAAAAAAAAAAAAAAAAGGCTTAAAACACACTTCGCAAAGTGCTTGATTATGTATTAGAGCATAGACAGGAATTCCTTCACCTGTAAAGAAATAGAACACAATAAGCAAATGAATTAACCGGACATTAGATCCTTGTTGTAATACATTTCTTTCTTTCTTTTCTTCAACAAGACTAGATGTCTGAATGATCATGCTGTATAATTACTATGATTGCACATCAGCTAAAGCAAGTCAGGCTAAACTCAAGGTGCATTTACCTTCTCAAGCAGTGCCTGCTGCTTAATTCGGTCATTCTTGAAGTCGTCGTTAACATCCAGCACCAGAACAGGGAGATCCTTCAAGTTCCCGAAATCAAGCCTGGAGGGAGGGGGGGGGCGGAGCAGTGATGAACAACAGAATTCACCATATAATAATAACAACATGATAAATATGTGGATCATAATCAACATTGTTGGTGGATGATGTGTTTAAATTATTTTGAATTTAAAAACCACCCAACCAAATTTGGATATCTAGGACCAAATATCTATAACTATAGCCATCAACTATTTGGTCTAGTTGGCTTTACTGCCTTTTTTGATGAGTTGGCTTTACTTCCTTCAGTAATGGTGGCTATATAATGTTTAGATAACAAAACAGCCTTATTCTGGTTACCGAGCTAATCTTAAAGCTACTTAGTGAGTAACTCCTAGCAAAAATTGCTGGAATGGTAAATATTTGCATTTCTAATTTTCTCAGTTACCTCACAATACTGAGGTAAAATATCAACAAAATATATTTTTACTATTAGTTCAACTGGATCTTAATATAGACTGTGATGAGGGAAAAAAACGAGATGTGAGAGAAAATATGTAACTAATTTATATGATGAACTCACTGTGTAGTTCTGTTGTAGAGCCAACACTCATGTTTATAGTGAAGTTTCTCCAAGTACTCCAGAGGAATTCCCAGCTCTTCCTCACGACCTCGGAGTTTAAGACGCTGCATACACCTCTGCAACACAAATGACTGAAGTTAGGCTTTCTGAGTGACATTCAATTCTTTTTCCAGTTTAAACCAGATCAACATACATGCTTAATTAGGCCACATTAAAAACACACCATACCTCAGGATCGGCCCGCAAATAGATTATGGCATCAAGCTCAAGGTCAGACTCGAACTGAGAGAGAAGCCAGCCATGAAAGTCTTGGTAGATTGCAAACTCAGTCTCATTCAAGTCTCCAGACTCGAATAAGTTTGAAGCAAAAACGTATCTGCAAAAGCAAGGGCCATTTGCTCAAAATTCACATATTACATTAAAAGCGTATATAGTACACGGGTTACAGACAGTCCCTCCTTTCTTTCGCTAGGCACCTGTCACTGTAGACCGAGCGCTCATAGAACTGGACTGGATGTTCAGCCTGTTGCTGCTTGGCAGAGGCAGGCTGAAGCTGGGCACGAACACGACTTAGGCAGGCGTACGTCTGAAAGGTGTAAGACCAGCGGCTGGGCTTGTCATACAACATCTGCAGCAGGTTGCCTCCACTCTTCTGGGATGTGGTCAGATCCTAAAGAGGTCAAGAACATTTTAGGCAAGGAAATCACAATTTGTACAGGTTATACAAATGTACGAAAAAACACTATGTTGACATAACACAACACTTCTCTCTACACTCAATTTTATCTTGTGTAGTTGACCATGGGACAAGGAAACGTATTGTATATAGCCCTATATCAGAGATACTTCCATTAACTGCTACCCTAATCAGTGTCAAAGTCTCATTTGTACCACAGATCTATAATAATAGAATCGAATGCTTGTATAGAGAATCACTTGCATGTAAAATTGTAATGTAATTCTCGCTCACGTTAACATTTGCCTTTGCTACTATTTTGAAATAGTTGTGTTGTGTTAGAACATTGAGACACTCATATGGTTTCTAGTACTTAATTATATCGTAATTACAGCCACAAATTTTGGCTTGTGAAAATTTGTAAAAATCAGCTAGCATTAAATATTAATGTAAACTACTTTGTTTATATATAGCTTTCAAAAGATCCACTCAGTGAATGTTACTAAACTCTTATTTGAATTCAAAGCATCATACATTTAAATGAATATAGCCTGTTAATGTAAATGCAAGGGTAGTTTTCTCTTTATTTAAAATGAGCAACTGAAAGTCAATAAAAACTACACCAGATGAATGAATGATCACAAAATCAATCTTGAACAAAAATTGTGAGTTTGCATTTTAGTCATTATCTGGCCCCTCTACATGTCTAGTCTGGTTGTCTGACCTCTTATTCTGTGTAGTTTATTTCCATGAAAAGAAATCACATACGCAACATGAGCTCGCTGTAAGACAATAAGTATCAGAATTTCATACCTCATACTCGTTCTCCGTAGTCTGAACATTGCACCACTTGCCAATGGGCTCAGGGATCACTTCCCATTCCTCTGATTCTCTTTCCAACAACCTCACAAAGGTCGACTTGCCTGCAGCTATTCGAGAAATGGAGGTTAAATTACTCAATTCCAAAAATATACAATTCTTGTGTGTGTAGAACCACAAAACAGTGAACAATGATCAGTTACAAATAACAGGGACATATTTTGAAAATATGATACTAACAAACACATCGACAAGGACAGGTAATGTTTGAAAACAAGTGGGTCTGGGACAAGGAGTCAAGTCTTATAGTGATGAAATCAGTGGGCCGAGCTGATCACATGCTTCACAGCCTGGACAATACATACACCAGCAACTAATACTACTACTAATACTACTACTGTGCACTTAACATTATTTTTTTGCTGAAGGCAAAACACTACAGGTAGAAACAGAAAATTTGGTGACATAAACCATTTTTCAGGGGGAAAGAGATTTCTCTAATACTATAGTAATAAAAAAAAAAGAAGCAAAACTCAGTTTATTTTTAAAAAAAAAATCTTTGTTTTGTCTTTAAGACATACTCATGTCATATCACATTGTGGAAAAGCTTGTTTCCTAATGTATGACAATGTAGACTACTGTACTGTAGAGAAAAGATGCCTTCAGAAATAATGAAATTAAATATTTCTACATAAAACAATATTATAAAGAAGCCGTAAAGATTAATAAATAAAAAAGTCAATAGTTTCCATTAAATTCAGGATATCAGCAACAAAGTTTGAGATATCTAATGTGTCTTTTTTTAAACTACCCTACTCACCTGTAGTTTTGCCTTAAGTTTATTATATTCATCTCATTTTTATCCTTTATTTTAACATTAGCTTTTTTAATAAATTAAAAAGTTGATCATTTCAGCAGTGTTCATGAAGCAGTCCAAAGTGAAGCTACACAATAAACTGCACCCAGACAAGTTAGTCAAAGAAAATGCTAAGAATTTGACACTGAGGGAGGGAAATATTGTCGTCTTTTATGAAATAATGTTTCGTGGTTGTGTTTTTTTAATAACAATGCGTTAATAAACCCTGCATGTTGAGGTAATTAACCCTTCCCGCGTATTTGTGACTTTATTTGGCGCCAAACAAACAAGAAAAATTGTATCATATCAAAAACATGCAGCTTGCTTCATGCTAAGTAACTCAACTGGAATAAATTAAGCAGGTTATAGTTTTGTTTTTTTACTGAAGAGGTTAAGTATATTTAGCCATAACTAGAATTATCCCAATAACTCAAACTTACCAATGTTTCCTTCAATAGATATCTTCTTAACTCTCTTCTCAAAGCTGATGTTGAAGTCAAGAGAGGAGCAAATCCTCTTCGGAGGAGTCGCCATGACAGGAAAGGCAGGTCACTGTTATAAATTAAACATAAAATACTTTAAAAATTCACATAAAACCACTGCGCGCGCTGCACTGTCAGCCCAGTCAGCCGTTTGAATCAGTCTTTTCGTTTAAAAACGCGCCAAGGTCTGGGGATAAACTGACCTGCGCAGTGCGTCATATCCGGTTGTTGGAGGAGCACGCCCAAAAAAAGACTTAAAAGAGAAATGTGGTTTAAAATTTAAATGTTGTCCAAAATACTATCATAGCACTATATTTTCTGTAATTGTACTCATTGTCATGATTTCTGGAATGATTCTGAAAACTGGTTCTCCTCTAAAATGTCATTTAGCTTTCGCTAATTTTGTTTTTTACATGATCAAATGTGGTATTATTAGTGAAGAGGAATGTAGAGATGACTTTTAGGTGCCCATTCCAAAACCATGCCCATTAACAGAGAGTTGGTCCCCTTTTGCTGTTATAACAGCCTCCACTTTTCTGGGAAGGCTTCACACTAGATTTTGGAACCTGGCTGTGGGGATTTGTGCCCATTCAGCTACAAGAGCATTAGTGAGGTCGGGCACTGACAGCAAGTGAGAAGGCCTGGGGCACAGTCATCATTCCAGTTCCTCACAAAGGTTTTTAGTTGAGGTCAAGGAGAAAGAAGTCAACTTCACCTCCCTTTTCCAATGCCTGAAATTTGGGGGCTATTTTTTTATTTTGTATTTTGTTTGTTTGTTTGTTGTTTTTTTCAGAAGTAGATGGGTTGGAAATTTCACTGAGGCCTGGCAATCCTGGATACAGCAAGCAGAACTTCTTGTATCTTGGCAACTTTGCAGTAAAACAGCCAAATGGAACAGACCTCACTTTAAATAATGGGAAAGCTTTGGAGACAATGGATAGTTACACAAGGCTACCCATGTCATGCAAACACACAAGCTGTATGGCCCAGAATAGAATATATTTTAACTGTCATCAGAAAATCTGACTTCTTCATCTAATATATTTGATATGTAAATGATCATGACGATTCTGGCGAGTTTTTGAACAAGCATTAGCTACTTTCCTCTGAAGAGAGTTGGCAGTATTGCAACAACTAAAAAGGTAGTTAGCTAGCTAGCTAGCTAGCTAAAATCATTCACTATTTAAGCCTCAGCTGTAAAACAAACAAAAAACAAACAAACAAACGAAAACATTTTATACACTAACTAAACCTACAATAAAGGTCATAAATGAGTTTGAATAAATGACACAGTATCGTGGTTTGTCAAGTTTTAAGTCAGAACTAGCTAGCTAAGTCGATAAAGATAACTAGCCTTAGTTTGATAACAGCAGTATATTTAGTACGTTCGAGCCTTGATGTTTATTATTATTATTATTAGTAGTAGTAGTAGTAGTACTAAATATCCACAAAATGAAAGATACTATTGATTAGTTGTGGTTTTGAGACCACTTAAATATGTTTTTACAAGCGCATCGGCAAGACGAGGTGGCCGAGTGGTTAAGGCGATGGACTGCTAATCCATTGTGCTCTGCACGCGTGGGTTCGAATCCCATCCTCGTCGAAGGTTCTCGTTTTCATAATAAAATAACAATTATAATCCTTATATTCAGATCCTTACTTGTTGCACGTCAGACCACCTCTTTTACATTTTATAACAAAACAATATTGTTTCTTTTCATTTAATATTCTTACATTCACCTTAGTTATTAGAAACACAGTCAAAAGCCTTTCCTCTCTCTCTCTCTCTCTCTCTCTCTCTCTCCCTCCCTGTGTATAATAAAATCACCTTATGTTTATTTCACTTTGTTACAATTTTGAAATGTAAGGAACATATTTGTATGATAAAACATCCTGTACCACGTTGCTGTTGAATTCTTTATTCTGATTGGTCAGAAGGTGTTGATTAATTTTCTATCACAGCAACTCTGACAATAGTTTTAGCTACCAGGAAAATCACAGATCTATATTAATATGTTCATTCTATTACGTTATCTAACCTTTTCTCTTGGAATGATGAGGTCACAGGAACTTTTATGCATAATCTAATAAAAAGTCTCATTAATACATGATTTTAAAAACATGCTGTTATTTAACAAAGAAAAAGGTATGATATGTTGAATCTTTCTATAAGGAGACATATATTAAGAATTAAAATTTAAATCTATTTTTTTAATATGACCTTATAATTCTGTTGCCACCGTCTGAGCCTCCTCCTGCCATAGCTCCTTTCCCTGCCTCCTCTTTCTTTCCCACTATCACAATGTTGTAGCATTCATGATATTTAGTCAGCTCTATCAATTTTTTCTGTATCTATTTTTCATGTAACTGCACAATCTTGAAAGACAAATCAGAACAAAGTCAGTAAGGTAACTAACTTTGTACTCCAATAGAAAACGTCTGTGAAATAATAGAAAACTCTTATTAAAAATGCAATGATTGGTCCAAAAACCAGCACAGTGATGCAGTGGTTAGCACTGCACAGCAAGCAGGTTCTGGGTTCAAACCTGCCAGTTGAGTGGGGCTTTTCTGTTTGGGGATTGCATATTCTCCCTGTGCCTGTGTGGGTTTCATTCGGGTGCTCCAGTTTCCTCCCACAGTCCAAAGACATGCTGATTAGTTTAACTGGCTACTCTAAATTGTCCATAGGTATGAATGTGATTGTGAATGGCTGTTTTGTCTCTGTGTTAGCCCTTGAATAGATTGCAGACCTGCCCAGGGTGTACCCCACCTCTCTCCCAAAGTCAGCAGGGATTGGCTTCAGCTCCCCTGAAACTCTCAATGGATAAGCGGCATAGAAAATGAATTGATGGATGGATGGATGGTCCAAGAATATTCTCAGGAAATCATCAGACATATTTTTTAAATAAAATACAGTGTTTAATATAGTTGAGTGAGGGTATTATCACATATTAGAATTGTAATTGTATGTTTATACATTAGATTAATCAAATTAGTTGCACTAAGCAATCTCCAATTTAAGAACCATATGTTAGAACCCTATAATCTACCTGAAGACGGTATATTAGGTATAGGGTGCATTTTTCCTATGTATGGTAATTAATAAACATAAAGTATGAAGGAAACCTTGGTAGATAAAACTGGCCTTTTCATAAGTGAGACATTTTAGTTCCAATATTACTCAAAGCCTTGAAAAATTAGCTTTGTCTGAAATGCAATTCCCTACGTTCAACACAAGGTGTCACTGTTTCTAATATTTTAAAACAGTGAGTGTCAAACTACCAAGTGATACATTGGTGATGTCTCTTCTGGGTTTTGTTGCCTGTGCACTGTACTGTTTGAAGAAGTTCCAAAAAAAAGAAAAAGAAACGGTTACATCCAAATAGTATATTTGTATTCTGTAGTGTGGATCATTAGTAGCCATTTAATTAACCACCTGAACACCACTGTTGTGCAAATTACATGAGACTTTAAACCAGACACGACATAGCACATAGACTCAGTGGCTAGTTCATTAGGTTTACTTAAAATACAGGCGAATTCTGTAGGTGTACAATTACTGACTGTAGGACCACCACTGAGAAGTTATTATTTGGGTGGTGGACTATTCTCAGCACATGTGGTGCGCGTATGAGTGTATCACGTGGAGCAGTTCTGCTTGGGTTCTGAAACATTTCAATGTAACAGCAGGGTTAGGAAACAGTCTACCAAAGCGATATCTGAGGGTCTGAGTATAACTAACACAAATTGTGCACGGAGAAGTGCACTATAATCGCATACTGTACACCTACAAGATGTCCTAGCAGGGCCAGTAAGTCCATCACAGCTTTGCCTGATACATTCAAACCTACGCTACACACACCACCATGCCACAACCTAGTATATGGTCCAGACATCAACATGTCATCTGAGGCAACAATATATTCAAACTGTGAAAATAACCATTACTATCAAACTGTGAAAATAACCATTACTAACAAAACACTCAGGGGCAAAAGTTTTCCAGATAAGTTAGAACCCATTTCATGTTAACACACTTAACCCAATGTCTTGACAGCCTGTCTGTCATCTTTGGGAAGCCATTAAAATGGAATTTTGTGATTTCACTGAATTTCATATTTATTAAACATGCTACATTTCTGGCACTTTCTTGCTTGGAGCATGTTTTGACCCAAAGTGAGCCAAGCAATGAATAAAAAGCAATTTAGCAATGAATAAAAAGTTAACAAAGAAGTAAAGGCTGAAGCAACATGCAAAATATGGTAATAGAGGATAGTTTTTCCTTTAGAATTTTTATATATGAAGTCTTGGGGTAAACTTGCAGACAGCCTTTTACGCGTATACATATCAGTGTTGCTCTGTTCAGTCTTAAAATTGTGATTATGATGTCTGCCACAGATGATAGACAGGTGGTCAAGAAGTTTTGTTAGGTGTATTAACATGAAGTGGATCCTAAGTTCAAATGGTCTATAACACTTTTGTAGCAAAAATAATCTTGGTATATTAACCCCCCCCCCCCCAAGGTTGTATATTGC
>JAOTRR010000022.1:11779634-11797094 GCA_028570945.1 Gogo arcuatus
TGCAGAGGAGGAATTTCACTGTGCGAGAGTACATGTGACAAAAATAAAGGCTTCGACCTTGGTTCTTCTTCTTCTTCTTCTTCTTCATGGGAACTCTCAATATGCAGTCCAAAGAGGCGTCAATGCAAGTGAAGGAGGCCATCATTAGGCTGAAAAAACAGACCAATCAGAGAGATAGCAGAAACTTTAGGAGTGGCCAAATCAACAATTTGGTACATTATTAAAAAGAAGGAAAGTACTAGCGAGCTCAGCATCGCCAAAAGGTCTGGAAGACCATGGAAGACAACTAAAGTGGATGATCATAGAATTCTGTCCTTGGTGAAGGAAAACCCCTACATAACATCTAGCCAAGTCGAGACCATTCTCGAGGAGGAAGGCCTATTATTGTCACAGTCTGCAATCAAGAGACACCTTTGGGGATGTAAATACAGAGGGTTTACCTCAAGATGGAAACCACTGGTAACACTCAAGAACAGAAAGGCCAGATTAGACTTTGCTAGAAAGTCAGCCCAGTTCTGGAACAAGATTATTTTGACAGATAAAACCAAGATTAAGTTGTACCAGAATGATGGAAAGAGAAGAGTATGGAGAAGGAAAGGAAGGGCTCATTCAAAACATACCACATCATCTGTCAAACATGGTGGACATGGGCATGTATGTCTGCCAGTGGAACTGGGTCACTGGTGTTTATTGGTGATGTGACTGCTGATAGAAGTAGCAGGATGAATTCTGAAATATATAGAGCTATACTTTCCGCTCAGATTCAGTCAAATGCTGAAAAACCGATAGGACGGCACTTCACAGTACAGATGGATAATGACCCAAAACATACCGCGATGGTAAATGAAATGGCTTCATTTCAAATCCATTGTACAGAGGCAAAATTACAAAAATTGTGTCTCTGTCCAAATACTTATGGACCTGACTATATGTACATCACTAACATTCACCCAAATATCCTCAAATGAAACTTCTTTTGCCTGGTTTGACTGTTTTTTTGTTTGTTTGTTTGTTTTTAGTGCAGGGTGAATTTCTCTTGTCATGTACATGCTGGTCGCACTGTTGCAAAACATCATTATACTTGGACAGATGTGAAGCAGGAGTTTGAAGGAAGGAAGCTCACTTTCCCCGTCACTCAGTGGCAACACTAGATTGAGCGTCTGTGAGCTCATGCAGGCAGAAGGGGCGGAGAGGGCTTTCCTCTGACTGTGTTACAATGCCCTGTGACACAGCATGAGCAGCAGTTCAAAAAGATGCGGTTGGCTGACTTCACCTGTCTCAAAGGAAACGTGTTAGCCTTTACCCTCCTGGGTTGGTAGCTGCCATATGATAGGGGAGAACTGGGCGGTGAAAATTGGGGAAAAGAATCCAAAACCAACAAAAACAAATGTGAAGCAGCAAAGGGCCTAATCGAGCTCAAATGAGCACTTTATATGGTTATACAGGCTAGTTTTTAAGTAACTGTGTGCATCAGTTATGTACATAAAAATAATTTGAATATGAATTACTTGCCTTTTTAAGTCTTGTTTGACTCAAGTAAATTGTGACTGATTTTCACACCGTACTGTTATAAACCAGGAGAGGATATAAAGTCTTTATGTACATTTTCACCAGAACCAAAGAAGTGTGAAAGTGTGTATGCACCAATTAGCATGATTTCCTTTATCAAGTCAAAATCATTGCAGAATTTCTTCAAATCACATTTCTTCTTGACAGGCATTTGCTGTCATGTATTTTAACAAATTGCATCAAATTAATTAATGGCTGTTTTTTTTCACTTTCTCTGATATTGTTAATGTCATTCTTTCATCTGGTTTTCAAGATCAGTCTATATGGTTGTACATTTTTTTGACCTGAGTTCAATTTTCAACAGCAAATATATATTCACGCCATAATTACGTCATCATTTTAATTCCTCAGGTTTGTGCACTCTCCCCTATGGAGCTAAAATCAGGCATGCTCCTGACTCTCTGGCAATGTGGGACCACCACTCTGAGCTCTTCATCCTTGGCCCAGGCCTTGTCCTCCTCAAACAGCGTCTCTCTGTCCTGCCCTACTGCTCCTTTGCTCCAGTGTTTTTTGAGGCACTGGTGTGAGGACAGGCCAATAGAGAAGGCGCTGTTACTACGATGCTGGCTCCAGAAGATGGCTCGAGCCAGCCGAGATGTCTCCCTGAATGTTAAGTCTTCATGCTGCTCATCCAGACAGTCACACAATACCAGGCGAAAAAGTCGCGGCACCTCTGTCACCTCCGGTTCCAACTCTGTCACCAACTTCCTTAGTCTGTGCAGAACATAAGAACAGGGAGGTTATAGAGGTCATGAGATGTCAGCATATAGCAGGATCAGGATGAAGATTCACTTGATCATACATTCATTCATGCTTAATGTAGGTCCTGCATGAGAAGCCTAACTCTTGTCTATCCACCAATTTGGGCTTTCTTTCACACTGCATAAAGCACCTGAACCTTTGGAACCAAACATCTATAATTGTGCATTTTCTATTGGTCATTGGTCCAGTAGCAAAGATTTCAGCTGTATGATGGCCAATGTAATCAACCTGTCACTTTTTTTTTTACTTTTTAAAAAAAATCTCAATCAAGCTCAGTGAAAACAGGATACAAGTGAAGTGAATTGTAGCAACAGAATTTTAAGACTTTGAAAAAGCTATAATTCCATAATCACTTTAATTATTTAAATAACTGGTTAACATGGAACTGTACCTTTGCTCTGAGACATGTTTGAAATTAATGATTACTTTCAGTGCAAATTGGCCTGATTTCTGACCTAATTTTTTGGTTAGCCAACATGGTGAAAGATTAGGACTTTTTTCCCAATTTCTCCCCAGTTTAGTCTTTCCAATTCCCACCCATCAGCAAGCTCTCCCTTATTATATGACAGCTACCAACTGGAGTGGGTGAATACTAAGATGTGCTGCTCAAGTTGAGTCACAAGGCAGAGTAACACATTTGGAAGAAAGCGCTATCTGCCCTATTCCACATACATCTCACAGCTCACAGACACCCATGACTGGCTAGTGCCAACTAGAACAAAGACGAAACGATGTTTGTCCAAAAAATTTCATCCATTTTGAACTTAACAGTGGCATCATTTTGTAATACAGTCAAATTTACCATCATCATTGTGACCGTTTCAGTTGTCCATTTAGTGGAAAATCAATTTAGGGTTTATATGGAGGGTTTTACTTTGTAAGATAAAAGTCTGCATTTAATGTCAGCCTTATCTTTATCATCTACTCACATACACAGTGAGGACCACTATCACACATTCTTCTACTGACAAACTTGATAACCCACCTGAGAATGACAGGACCACACTGAGAGGGAGGGATCTTTAAGCAGAGTTCCTGAAGCTCTAACAGCTTTCCAGGCGTGATCTCGTATGAGCGCTTCTGCTGTGTCACTGCCAGCCAGCTGTAGTCCACACAGGAGCTGCGTCTGCGAATCTTGGATGCCCTTTCCAGACATAGACGCTCGGTGCGTTTCAGCAAAGAGGCCAGCTCCTGCATGAGTGTATGGGTCACCATCTCAGCAGGCGAGCGCTGACTAAGACGCTGGGGCTCCAGAGTGAATGTGGCAGACCAAGGAAACATCTGAACAGAGGACAGGAGGACATAATATCCAGCAATGGTCTGAAGCAGTGTAATATTAAATACAGAGTAGACTCAAAGATGAAAAAAGTTGACATCATGCCTTAGAAACGCTTAGGAAAATGGATAGTGAAGGATTTCTAGCTTCCTATGATAGAGAAACACTGCTGTAAGATTCTAGATCGAAACATTAAGAGTCCTTTTAGGGTTTTTGATTGAACTTTTTTTTTCTAATAGTATAACAGTGGCCCCCTCGTATACCTTGTCATGTTTGTGATGTTACACAGCTCTGTCACTGCTACGTTGACAGCTTAAAGTACTAAGAGTGTCTGAAAACTAACAATCACCGAACACAGTGATAAGTTGTCCTAACTACAGGTAATACATGACCGGATGTTACCTTAAAAAAACAGCGCGATATGCAGTAGATGCAAGAGTCCCCTTTTGTTGTCATCAAATGAGCCAAACATAATTACAAGATCCTGGCATCAGTCTGTCCTGCATGGCTGGCAAGTGGCTTAAAGCACCTTTCCTATCAACACAAGCTAATGGGCTGAGGATAAATGTTAATCCGCTATTACTACAGTGTACTTTTAGCCTGCATTTTAATGCTTCAGCACTTTGGACACATAAAAAAACAAATAGAACCAAGCTGTGGCTTTGTTGTTCACACAGTCTGGTAAAGGTATCTCACTGTATTTCCAAATCTATACATGTATATTTCTAATATTTTCTCAATATCCCTGTGGGGACTGTATATTATGAAACTGGATTAGTGTCTTGTCTGTGAGATCCAACAGGAGGGCTGAATGTATACAGTGGCCTGCATAAGCATTCACCTCTATTGAATTTTTCCTTTCGTATTGTTACAACCTGGAACTGAAATGGACTTAATTTGGATTATATTGTATGTCTTGAATCTACACAATATAGGCCATAATATTGAAGTGGCAGGAAATCAATATAGTTTGCAAAATTATAAATAAAAATGTAAAGGTTGTGATTGCATAAGTATTCACCTCTGTTTTTGTGAAACCACTAAATTAGTTCTGGTGCAACCAGTTGCCATCAGAAGTCACACAATTAGTTGATCAGGATCGACCTGGGTGTAATTAAACTGCCATGAAATCTGTTCCTGAAAGGCCCTAGAGTTTGTTAGAGAACATACTTGAACAAAAAACATCATGAAGACCACGGAGCTATCAAAAAAGGTATGGTTCTACAAAAAATATCCCAAACTTTGAACATCCTGCAGAGCACCTTTAAATCTATTGTTTAAAAAAGTGCTAAATACAGGGCAATCCTTGATGACCAATCTTCCAATCTGTAAGAGACTCAATACATGGGCAGAGTATTATATATACCTTCCCACACAACAACAACAACCCTGTGCATTCTGCCAAAGCTGTTCAAAACAAAAACCTCATTGTGGTAGAATGGTAGAGTCAAAGCCCAGATCTCAAACCAATTGAGAATATGTGGCAAGACGTAAAAATTGCTGTTTTTCACCAGTCTTTATCCAACCATCCATCTATTATCTATACCGCTTATCTGTCAGGGTCGTGGGGGAAGCTCGAGCCAATCCCAGTGGACTTTGGGCGAGAGGTGGCGTACACTCCGGGCAGGTCACCAATCTATCACAGGGCTAACACAGAGATGAACAACCATTCACACTCACATTCACACCTATGGGCAATTTAGAGTAGCCAGTTGACCTAATCAGTATGTCTTTGGACTGTGGGAGGAAACCAGAGCACCCCAAGGTAACCCATGTAGACACGGAGAGAACATGCAAGCTCCACACAGAAAAGCCCCAGTCGGCCACGAGGTTTAAAACCAGAACATTCTTTCTGCGAGGTGACAGTTCTAGCTACTGCACCACTGTGCCACCAATCTCCAGTCAATCAAACAGATTTTGATCACTTTTGCCAAGAAGAATGGGGGAAAATTTCAAGATCACGATCTGAGAGCTGATAAAGATAGTTTTAACCCAGCTCTAATTTCAGCTAAAGGTGGTTCTAACAAATATTGACTCAGCAATTAAATATTTATGCAACCAACAAATTTGTCTTTTGTTAAAAAAAACCACTTTGTGTCACAATAAAATAAATATTTCACACTTTCAAATGTTGGACATTGAATAAATTAAATGATTAAGGAAAAACTTGTCCATTTCAATTCTAGTTTGTAACACTAAAAATGTGGAACAATTCGGGGGGGTATTTATGCAACATACTAATAGTATATTAATAGTATATTCTAATAGAAGCAGGACATTGTTCAGTTTTGCACCATTAGACCCAAGCAAGTAACAACATACAGTGATAGTTTGACTTTTGAAATAAAAATAATCTGCACTTGATAAACGAAGTGGAATATATAAGACGATAATTTTTTTCTGTCACGTGAAGAAAACTGGATTTAGATGTAAACTTCAGTGCTGGTCATAATCTTTGAACTTCTCACTATTCGTCCCTCCTCGACAGCCTCCCCTCCCTGTTCTTATGTTAAAAGCTTGCCAGAGTTAGATTAGATTATTAGATTAATGTGTAATGTAAGAGTTCTTCATGTATTGATCAAGTGCAGGAGAGTGCTGTTTCTTTGGAGGTGTCTGCTGGGCTACTTCCCATCAGGATTGAGGGGGAAAAAAAGCTTACACCTGCCCTCTTCTATCTGTCACTCATGCATTTCACTGAACATAGAGTGTTTCAAACTTTAAACACTCCCTATTAAATATAATAATTGTCAATGTCCTTTGAGAGCATTTATTCCTATGTAAATGCTGTGAGTTAATGGTGTTTTATAGTATGTTATAGCACATTTTAGATATCTGTTCAAGTGGGCGGAAATTGTGTTAGAATTGTTCTTTTCAGAGTTGTCTGCCAGTGGTCTGCTTTGTCCTGGGTGAAATGGGATAAAAATGCACACGTCTGCAAACAGATCAATTTGCAGCCTCTGAAGTCCATGCATCATCAGAAAAATAGCACAAAGGGGGCTTAATTGAAGATGCTTGTAATGTGGGGGATAAACACAGGCATTAGTGTTTAATCAATTCGAAAGTTTTGTCTTTGAACCAAGGTGCTGCTCACATTCTGTTTCCAGCCCATCGGGAAATCATCATCAGAGCAGAACATTTTCTTGCTTTTTTTGTTTTGGCTTGAAGCAAATGGGCAAAAAAAAAAACAAAAAAACCTGAGACAAACTAAAGAAAAAGAAAACTACCACCTGCATCGCTAGTAAAAGGAATGAGTAAGTTTTCTATCATGCATGATGTCATGAAAGATAGGAAATAGGTAAAGCATCCATAATGTTATGTTGTAGCAACAATTAAACTATTGTCTACAGTGTTGTTTTAGAGGCTAAAGGTAGTGTTGTATTTTTGGCAGGTGAGATCAGTGATATAGATAAAGTAATAACCTACACTGGAAAAAAATGGCATCTTAGCAAATGATTGATTTAGTATTTCTGATTACAAGATTACCATAAACCAAAATATAAGATTATTAAACCTATTTCTAGTTGTCTATTTATTTTAAAAAAAAAAGTAATTTCGAGCTTTAAAATTTTAAACTTTCTAGAAATTCATGTTTAAATTTAAATTTAGTAGGAACAAAGTCTAGAAATAGATTTAATAATCTTATATTTGGTTTGTTGTAATCTTATACTGTATATAAGGAAATATTAGATACATTTATCTGTATTCGAGCTATTTTCACATGCTAAGATGCCATTTTTATTTTGCAGTGCATTACTTCACTGTCAAGCACCAATACAAAAAAAAAACGTTACCTTTAGGCTGGTTTCCTGCAGACAATGTGTGATACAGTATGTCACTTTTGTATTTGGAATGTCTCCAGGTCTTCATGCATGCATATAAGATTTAATAATCAAATAATAACTTCCCTGCATATTGCAAGTGTAACAGAACCCTTTGAATGTTGTTAAGGTTAAAAAGAAAGAGAACAAAGACTCAAGGACTTGCAGGTAGGACACTTTACCTTGATAGAGTTCTAAAGAAAACTGACATTGGCCTCTGTGGAAGCATTTTACAGGAAGGACACCTTCCATTTCTTAATTTACTCTTTGGACGGTAAGTAGCAAATAATCAGCAAGAAGTGGAAAGTATTTTTCCTACATTACTAAGATTGTCCATGTTGTGGCAGGACGTAATCAATCTGTGGTCAGGAAAATGTGCAATCCGAGAAATAAAGAGAAGGCGTGAGAGAGGACATGGTAAGGTATCGCATTCTTTTTATTTCACCTGCCTGAGGCTGGAGCAGGCAGGGCTCATCATGAGCTGCTAGCTATTTATTGTAGTCTGGATTGGCTCATATCTGGCATATCTTTGAGTCTCTTCTTGAAGCCGAATATATTTGGGCTGGAGGATCTTTATCAAAAACGAAAAACAAAAACATACAAATTGATAATACTAAGCATTCAAGCACAGGAAGGCACTTTTTTTTTTTTTTTTTGGTACTACGGCTTGAGGAATTCCTTACGAAGAACATTAAACATCAGGTAAGACTGCATAAAATCTTAGTCATGGCCATCATTAGCTACCATCTGCTTCAACATCCCCAAACTCTTCAATTTGGCCGTGTTCCAGTCTCCATTTTTTTGAGCAGTTTGGCATGACCGGCCATCGGACAAGATATCCCTAAAAGTTAAAAATCAAAAACAAAACTGGAGAGCTGCTTGGTTCATGAAGATGCACCTGAGATTCACTCCAGATGGAGGAGGACTAACATATAATGTGATATTCTTCATAACAGAGCTATTGGATTACCTGGTTGAACTGTATAATATTTTCATGACTGATAGTCGATTTTGTGTGATGAAGGTCAGGAGTAAGAGGATGAGTACAATTAACTGTACCCAGATTTTTTTTAACTTTTTTTTTTTCAAATCAGCTATTACTCCTATTACAGGGTAACTGTGTTCTGTATTTGTTTGTAGGTTAAAAAAGTGAAATCTTTTATTAGAACTTCTTTTATGACCACAGAACATTGTTAAACACTTAACCTAGGAAACCCAGTCAAATCCATGCAGCTCTTTTTAACACATTAGATTTTTTTTAATGTATCTGAAAATGACTTTTAAAAAAAAGGTACACTGTAAAAAAAAAAAAGGATATTAGGACATCTTAAACAAAGGGAAAGTTATCTAATATTTCTCATTATGAGATTATTATATAACAAATATAAAACTAGTTCAAGCTTAAAATTGTTTTATTCTATTGGTAGATAATTTTGCTTCTCTCTAGGAATAACACTAGAAATAAGTAAAAAATTACCTGCCAAAAGATTGTAACAATTTCAAGCTTGAAATGAGTAAAAATAAAAAGCTAGAAATAGGTTTAATGATCTTATATTTGTTTAAAAACTATTAAAGAAGAGACATGCAGTATTTGCCTGTATTTTCCTATATTAAAAATAGTTTTACTTGCTATCTTTTTTTGCAGTGTAACTATCATATGTCAACCTACACATGTAATTACCTCAGCATATTCGATTATTAACACAATTTCCCAGGATTTTCCGCTCCATTATCTACAGACACATTTCACTGCTTAATACTGGATATCATGAATATTTATTCTTTTTAAAGATCTTTTTTAAAGAAACAAGAAACATCTTGTATTGTATGCTTTGCTTTTTCTCAAAGTTTAAATTACATCATGCTACTCTGATAAAGACAGTATCCCCCCCCCCCCCCCCCACCCCAAAAAAACCCCATGAATTTCTACATAATCTTTCCACATAACCATTTCCTTAGAAGATGCATGCATGCACTACACCAATCCTAACTTTTACATGAAGAATTTCTTTATGTCACTGGCCCAAACCTCAAGTGCAACTAATAATAGACATCCTGAGTGATCTTACATGCCAACATGAATCCACAAGGGATATAAATGCAGTTGTTCAAGGGACGGATGACATTTTCATGCATCTGTAGTATGCACTTGTGCCTGTGTGGATTTCAGCACTCAGCCCTGCAATGTCCATACTAATGCACTGACTGATATTTGGGAAGAGCATGAGGTCATCTTGCAGAGGTTGTCTGGGTAATGTCCGAGGACATATTGCTAATGCTCCTTCAATGGCATCTGGGATGTTTCATGTTGTTGGTCCACTGACAGGATGTGTACAGGGCAGGTATGTAGCAGCATTGATCTCGAAGGGGAGGAGGATTAATAACCACGCTAAACTGTAACGCATGTCCTTCAATGACTACTGGCTGGGCACCTGGGCACTCATGCTTAGATCCATGTGGTTCTCAAAGTGGGGTCCGGGGATCCCCAGGGGTCCGTGAAGCAAAGCCAAGGGGTCCATGACTTTTCTTTTTCTTTTCTTTTTTTTTTTGTTACACTGGTGGAAATCACAATGTCATGTTAAGTTATTATATCTAGGGGTCCAAGCACCAAAGTCAATTCAGACTTAATGTGTTCAATCAGTGGAAAGTTCAGGAATAGAAAGTTCTTTTCTCCAAAAAATATCATTTCAAAATTTTTAAAATAATTTTCAAGAAACAAATCTATCCTTGTGGGTGTCCGTGGAATTGATTTTACAGTTTAAGTGGTCCCTGGCTACAAAAGGTTTGAGAACCACTGCAATAGACCACCAGTACAGTTCCACACGGAGTCTATAGACCAAGCATCATCGGTAAAAAGGCTCATAAAACGAGCAGTCAGACACTTTTTAAGCAGCTCTAGCATATTATATTCCCCTTCCTCATTCAAAACTACTTCTGTAATACTCCCACTCTTTCTACATGAGTAAATCATCACTTTCTTCTACTGATCAATTTTTATATTTTTTACATTTAGCCAGTGAGTGTGACCTGTGAATCAGCTCACGGAACAACAGTGATTTACCGCTGCCCCCCCTGTGGGTAATAAGACTCCTGTTTAACAGTTGTTGAATCACATTCAGAGCCTGGAAGAGAAGAGAGCTGGAGACTCTCATACAAATTGCATTGATAGAGCAAAGTGGGCATAAAAGTTAGCTGAAACTGAATCAAGCTGCAAACGGAAGTTGTGCTAAACACTTCAGGAGCTGTCAGGATGCAAGCGGATACTGTATGTATGATCACTGATTTCAGTTTCAAACACATATGACTCACCTATTTGGAATGTACTTTATGACTTTCTGAAATTGTAGGTGTACTCCCCCACATTGTATGTAATTGATGGATGATATTGCTGAGGAGTGTCAGGGTGATTTCTGCTTCTCTGTTCTCACAGACAGCAACAATATCTTTGGGATATTTACTGAACTATGGAAGCACCTTAGTAAAATGACCAGGCACTGAGCATATTTTATTTTTACTGAATATGGCACACAGCCCAGTGTAAGGAGATTGGAGCATGGAGTGCTACAGTACAACAAATTTAATCAGTCTATTACCATTGTGCATAACCAGCACAAAAGCCAGACATGACAAAGGATAGGTCTTAAAAAAAAAAGAAAAGAAAAAAAAAAGTTGGACTATGTGTCCAGAAAGCATGTGACCACTTAACAGCTGGTTAAAATTGACTGGGGCAACTGTTGTTTACTTTCATCTATGGAAAGGCAAGATGATGTGGTTACACTCAAACCTCCTCAGGAGTATTACTGTAGGCCATTCCTCCATCATCTCCAACTGGTTTACTCTCTATTACAAGCGGATTTGTATCCCCAGTGGCGGTTAAGATAGTCCTGGGTGGGGCAGCTGTCCTAACTTTGAGCTTTTTCAACAGCCGAGAGAGATTATTGTTGTACTGTGTAAAGATGATCACAAGTATGGGAAGTGGATGATGCAGCCATTCTTGTAGACATGGCAGTGTAGTGGTACATCATCATGAATAATAGAGCATCACTGATGTACTCACAGTCCTGATGTGTAATTGATGGCTGCATATTGGTATTGAGTGTTTTACTAAATCTGTTACTTTTACTTTAATTTTTGTTAAATAACTTATTTAACAATAACAACAACAACAACCAAAGAAAAAACCCTTTCCTAACCCTTTTCAGGCATTCCTGCTTCTGACTGATGTGTTGTTTTTTCAAGTAGGACATGGGAATCAGAATCATTTATTCACAAAGTACAAGAAATTTATTTTGGTGTGATATCATTAAACGTATATCAGTACACTACGATACAGTACAATACAGTTCAATGCAAAAATGCAGTACACTGTATGCCATATAAATACTACCAGTGGTGAAACAGTATGCCAATGATGTAATTGCTATGATTACTAGTAAGTGTTGAATAATTACAAAAATAGTACAATTTAATGATGTATATTGGAAGAATATGTACAGGTAAGTATCTGAGCAGCGAGTGTGTTGTGCAGTTACATGTTACACATTACATCAGTGAGGAGGGATGTGGGGAGGGTTCTTATTTCAGAGGATTATAGCCCTGGGAAAGAAGCTGTGCAGGGTTTGTGGACTCTTATTCTTGGTTTTCACTGTGAAGTGAAATGCTGGAAGGGAGTGGCTAGAGTGTGTGTGTTTGTGTGTGTGTGGGGGGGGGGGGGGGGGGTCAGCCATGTTTTTCCCACCTTCTACCCCACCCTAGAATACAAGCCTATGAGGGGTAGAACTGGCAGCCAATTATTTTCTCTGTGTGTTGGACAACGCGATGTAGCTTATGCTTGAATTGCAAGGTTGAAGAGCTGAAGCAGACAGAGATAGACCTGTTCCTGAATCAACATCCCTTAATACTGGTTCTGTAACAACATCCAGTTTAATTAATCACCACCAAACAGTGTCCTTATTGTGTGATTTATCTCCCTCCCATTGCGGAGCCATCGAAAATTCTTCTAAGAAAACTCCTTTCAGATGCGTTAGATGGCTTCCATCGGAAAGCTATTGTGTCACTTGGCATTTTAAGGTATAAAGTTAAACAAATTTACCTTCATTGGCTTCATTACACCTGCTCATTCATGCAATTATTCAAGTAGCCTAAAATCATGCAGATACAGTTCAAGAGCTTCGGTTATTGTAATCAAACACAAGAATGAGGAAATATGATCTGAGTGACTTCGATCATGGAATGGTTTCTGCTGCCAGATGAGCTGGTTTGAGTATTTCAGAAACTGCTGATCTCCTGGGATTTTCATGCACAGCAGTCTATGGAGTTTACACAGAATTGTGTGAAATAAAAAACATCCAGTGACTGGCAGTTCTGACAGGAAGGCTACTGTAACTCAAATAAACCACTCTTTACAACCGTGGTGAGCAGAAAAGCATCTCTGAATGCACAACATGTCGACCCTTGAGGCTACAACAGCAAAAGACCACTGGCACCTGTTAGCCAAGAACAGGAATCTGAGGCTACAGTGTACACAGTGGGTACAGTGTTTTCCGCAACACTCTGTAAACTGTAGGGACTGTTACCCAGGAAATTAATTCTTTCTGAAATACTCAAACCAACCCCTTTGTTGAAAATATTGAAACATTTAGCATATATTGCTGCACACAGCCAATTTAAGGCCAAATTAGTACTCTTAATTGGCTAGTTTGGTATGCATAGCTGGCTAACATCGGTACTGCAATTCCTAGCTAGGCTGATTTGATAGCTACAAATAAAAAGTACTCAGAGACCTTGTGACAGGTTTTGATTTGTCTGTACTGAAGAAGGTTGAACTGATAAAGTGTGAGTGATCTAGAAATATAAGTCCTCTGCTGCCTAGGAGATTCTGCCTCATGGATCAATCCGGGAGCGACAATCACTGACACAGACAAGCTGTTCAGAGATGTTTCTCAGTTTATTGAAGGACAAACATGAGTATATATATATCCACATTCAAGACTGTGGTGTAGCGATATGATTGGAAAATGTAATTTCAGGAAGCCGGGTTAGCTGAGTGTGATGGGGTAGCTTCAACCGGTGATGGAAAATTACAGAGCACGATAGCCTTATGAAAAACAGAGAGCAGATGTGCAAGCAAAGATACGTTTCAAGGGTTTAACTGAAACTAGCCAAAACAAGTTGCAAGCATGCCAAACAATTACCTCTATCACCTTTTTTTTTTTAATTGATGAAGGAAGTACAGCTTTTTCAAGCTTGAAGGGGTTTGTTCATTTTTATGAACTGAAAGTGAAGCTACACAATGCTTTACCTCTTTGGAAAAAAAAGCACTTTAAAAAAAATGACTCAGCTAACATTAGCTAGCTACCTTACCCAACTATAATAATAATAATAAGAATAAGAATAAGAATAATAATGTAAAAAAAAAAAGTGGAGCCACACAATAGATTTCCATCTGGAGATATATTTTGGGATGAAATTTTCCAAAGTAACTTTGGAACTTTAAGATTATAGCCATTTAAAGGTGCACGTGTAAAATGATGACATCGGAAGGCAGCAAATGGCTGAAAGGAATATTGTTCCGAAAACAGCAAAGTGATGTTGATATAGGAACTACATGAAGTTATCACATTCACCTATTTGGTTTAAGGTTATTTTAGCATGCTGCTTAAACAATGACTTTATTAAAGTACATTGTGCTTTAAATTTGAGGCTTGCTTGCAACAACAGCTGTTATAAGGTCTGCAGGGAACTTGTTGTGACGTGGCCATGTCAACATAGCTACCAGATGGTTTTTAAATCAGATAGCTAATGCTGGTATGCTCAGATCAGTATGTAGCTGATAGCAATATGACTCCGGGTTTATGGATTTACGCCTGCTATGATTGCAACATGTCTGGTGTAAAGCTCCCACAGGTATGCTGAACTGAGTGTAACACTGCTACATACACATAAACCATAAACCAGTATAGTGTATGCTATATATACATCGTATACAGAGACAAACATAATGACAGAAAGGGGGATAGAGAATCTGTGAGGTGAAGTAAAGGCACAGGTTAACACAGTAAGTGTCAACTTTAGGGCAGGTATTATTGATTAAACTTGGTTTATTACTAAAAATACAGGTGTGTGGGTTTTTTTTCTTATTTCATTAAATGGAGAAAACTATATACTCTTAGAAAAAAAAGTAAAATCTAGAACCCTAAAAAGTATATTTGTCCCTCTAGGAGTACCCTTAAGTGTCTAAGTTGTAATTTTTAAGGCATTTATTATTATTATTATTATTATTATTATTATTATTATTGAGTTTTAATATCCTTAGAATCCTTTTTATGAGTGTATAAATAAATAATCATTTACAAAATAAATAATAATAAAATAATAATAGTTACATTATTTTATACAAGACATCGTGATGTTACTTATACATTTTTATTATTTACATTAGAAAATATTGCGAAAAACATGTTTTTTTAAAAATGAAAAACATGAATGTTTTTAAAATACATACAGCATGTTTTTCTATATTTGCTAATACTTAGATGTCACATTTTGAAATGATAAACCATCAATAAAACTTATTTTGCATTTATTTTTTATACTCTTTATATTTCGCTGTTATAATTAAAATATAAAATCTGTGTGTTTGCGTGTTATTTAGGTTTGTTTTCCATTTATACATTTTATTTCTTTTAAACTTTGACCAATAAATGTACAGTACGTCATTTTATCTTCATATGAAATACTGTTGTTATATAGAATGATCCATACCTATATCCAGAAATGACAAATACCCTCTATTTATCAGTTTAGTGAGATTCTGAGTCATGAGTCAGAAGTTAATTGTGTGTGCCTTGACAGATTGCAGGCTTAACAGATTGTAAAAGGGATGGCTGGTCCCTGTTTCTTTCTTTGTAAATATTTCATGGAATGTCTCCAAAACCACATTGACTATGTCCACTGGAGGAGTAGTGAAATGGGAAATGGGAAAAGAGGAAAGCAAGCAAGACATATAATATGAAATAAGCAGTTAACTCAGTCAGGCTGAGAATATCTGCATCGACCCCTCCCTTTATTTCTCTCTCTTGCTCTCTCACTCTTCGTGTCTCTCTCTTTCGCCCTTACAGTGGCACCTATTCATTTCTTCCCTCTCTCATTCCCTATCTGGCCCGCCCTCTTTCACGGAAACACACTCGGTGCACCACTCTCTTAAAACTTGCTTGAGTCAATTTGATTGAGTATCTTTTTATTTATTGGACACTCAGCAAAGTCTCTCAGACACACACCCAGCAAAACGCACTATCTGGATAGAGTCCTACAGTTTGTCGTTGCCTCTTGGAACTTCCTGGACCTGACTCTGAGGTAGGAGATGGACACAGACATGAGTGTCTATGTGCATGATTGTATATTAGGTGAAATGGTTCATGGTGGTTTTACCATCTTGACACAGAAGTGTACACTAGCCTTGTAGATTGTAATAGTCATGTCATATATCAAATTTGCTTGTAAGTGTGCAACTGTTTTGCTGTAACTGTGCATGTGTGCCCTCCAGTTGTATACTTTTGATCACTTTATATGCTGTGCATCATCGTGAGTTAGTCATGCATGGTCATGTAGCTGCATGGAAGAAAATGTGCAAACTATACTGCTTTCTTAGTTGCTTAATAACAACACATAATAACAAATGTGTGCAGATATGAACTTGTGAGTAAACACATCAGTATAGCTCTCAATCATGAACTGGTGCGATTCCACAGAGATAATAAAATACCACATGGGGTAATGGGATGTGTGCATTATAATGATGTCTATACTCGCTTCAGAACAGTGCAGTTCAGGTTGTAATGTTGATCTTGCAGCTGTAGCGTCAGCAGCAACTCCTGCTATCTGAATTAGCTCAAGCCTATTAAACTGTCACACAAATGTGTTCCTCCACCCCTGGCATCTAATCTAAACCTTCACGCACACACACACACACACACACACACACACACACAAACACACACAGCCACAGACAGACCACTACACACCATTCTCAGTATCATCCTTCGGGTATAGGCTTACCACTTAAATCTTCACCCCCTATAAAATCTAATTACAACGTGTGGGTGGTCAGATCATTTATTTGTGCAACATTAGTAATATCAAGATTATCACTCAAGTGAGATACTAGTGACAGGCCATCACATTAACCCTGAGCTTATTCCTTTATGGGCCTCCAGAGTTGTTAAGCTGTTAAAGTGCTATTCCCATTCTTAGCACTTTGGGTGATTATTTATGCAGAGCTGATGTGACTTTTCCATCATGTCACGGTCGATTAACTTTTCATGCCTTTTCTGTCTCACTCCAGAGCTGCTGAAATATATTTTTTTCCTGCGAAATGGTTCACCTTTCCCAGTGGCTTCTGGTGAATGGCATATGGTTCATATACTTTACAACTTAACACAGGTGCATCCATGGTTGTTCCAACGCAATGGCTGTTCCAAAACATGACTCTAAAGAAGTGCCAAACACGCCCTGTACAAATGAAAAGACAAAAATACACAGCTTTATTGCCAGCCATGCATGAGGTGGGATACAGGCTGGGATTATAGTGTAAATTGTTTCCAGTTTCCAGTGTTTCCTGAAAAGGTTTTACAACTTCAAGCCAATCTTTCATACAAACACAAACTTTTTATGTTAACTTTCAGGTGTATTCTGAATGCATGCTCTTAATTTAGGATATATCTTTATTTCTTTGTCATTAGTGTCTCCCCGGTCTGACTGTGAGGATTTCCCTGTCAGTTACAGCTCCAGAGATTCCATCCTCAGCCATAAAAACAGCTGGAGAAGGCAGAAAAGAAAAAACCAAAGAGAGAGGTACATACAATATTCCAGCCTTTTTAATGGCATCTCTATTGAGTGCAGATATAGTGTATGGAAGGAAAATCTATTAACTCAAAACTTAGCTGTAATAAAAGTCTAAGGGTAAATCCAAATCAACAACATTAAATGGGAAATATTATGAAAAACTAACTTTTCAGTGCTTGTGCACATACATTT
>JAOTRR010000022.1:11905107-11924410 GCA_028570945.1 Gogo arcuatus
ACTTACAGCTCATTTCCTTATAAAACTGCACTAATTGTACCTGAGACTACTATTTTTTTTAAGCAAAGGATCATCACACCAAATATTGACTTTGTTTATTGACATTTATTACTGTTTGCTGCTCTTTATAGTATTTTTAAATGTAGAAACATTTAATTTCATTATTTTTGAAGGCATCTTAATAAACATGTTACTTCAATCACACCCATGTTTGTTGTAGAACTGAAATGAATTAGAAGCCAAACTGTAAAGCGTTATAACCTGTTTTGTAATTCACCTATTTAAAATCCACACTTGTTTACCACTGTCCCTCCAAGCAAGAAATTTAATGCTGAACAATCTCAGGCTTATTTGGTCCACTGTGTACAGAACTGCGTCACTGGGGGAGTCCCCTGATGAAGACCCTTTTAAGGTGGACTTGCTATTTTTAAAATGAAATCAGAATCAGAATCATGTTTATTGCTCAAGTACGTTGACACACACACAAGGAGTTTGGTTCCGACCTTTGGTGTTTCTCCAGCAATACAGAAAAGGAGAAAAAAAGGTATATGTAATGTATGTATATGTATTATAAGAAAAATGTATATATGTATATGTAATGTACAACATAAACATTACACAATATAAATATGCAATCTGCAATATCTATTATATAGAATATATCTAAAATATCTGTATTATACAATATCTATCTATAATAAACAATATCTATAATATATTATGTATAAAAAAATCTATAATATCTATAATATACAGTATCTGTAATACTATAAAATACTATACAAGAAGTTAAAGTATAATTTTCTTTAACTTGAAGCTGGAATAAGATTTTTATTTCTTGTGCAAGGTTTAACTTGGCGAGAGTTAGATCCTAATATAAAGCAAAAATAGTGGTCAGAATTTGTTTATATTATTAAAATACTGTCGTTCCTCAGAACCCAGTTATAAAGTAGCATCCCATCAAGCATCTGAGACAAACTGGATCAGCCTTGGTAGATTTTTGAGTTCATGGAGTAGCACATGTTACAGTAAGGAAACTATATAGCAAAATAAAAAAAAAAAAAAAAGGCAAAATAACACTAAAATTGGGAACTTAGCTGAAAGGAGCTACGCACACAAGCTTGAAAATGGCTCCACCTTAAATGTGGGCGTGGTTTGTTTCAGCCCTTCCCTTGCTATGGAGCCTGAATAAAGCCTCAGCATCACGGATTCCCAAAAATACAGAAGTCACGAGGCGGGCTCGAGTTGGAGGACGCTCACAAACGAATTTTATCTTTGTTCTACTTCTTTTTCTTCAATATATTCACGGTAAATATCTGTATATATAGTTTTATTGTAATTATAACTGAAAAAAAATCCTTTTACAAATCGATATTTATTTAACACAGTAGGTTGCTATGCGTCTTTGGCTGAATTGAGTTGTTTAAAACGTCTACATTGTACAATTACACTGTTAAATAACATTGTTCGTGGTATTTGTTTCTAATTTCAGTCTTCTGTTATAATTGTGTAAATGCAGTGTGTTTGTTTTAATGAGGGCGAACTGGTCTGAACCAGTTTTCCAGCTTAACGCGGTGCGCGCGACATCCTCCGGGACGCTTGTCTGTTATATAGATAGGATTAATGTCACTGTTAGTAAGATACATTACATTTTTACCTCACCTCTCCTAAAGAAAAAAAAAAAAAAAGTTTGTTTGAATTAACTGACTGCGGGAGGCGCCGTGTGCTACGTCACTGTATGGACGGTGACGTCACATTGTCGGTTACACTTATGTAACATTACTTCCTGCTTGCGCGTGGCTCCATCTAGAAAGCGTGGTGTGTAAACCGCTCTTCTGCTCCTTCATACGGTTTGATCAAAGAAAGCAGTCGAGATGTCCAGCAGCGCTGAGGTCGATATGAAGGACGTGGAGCTGAACGAGGTGGACCCAGAAAAGCAGCCCATGACTGCTGCAAACGGTGATGCCAGCTCAGGTTTGGCAGTAAAAAATGGCATCGTGAAGATCAAGATTCCTGACGAGAAGGCTTCCAAATTCACTGGACTCTCCAAGGAGGAGCTGTTAAAAGTTGCTGGAAGTCCAGGGTATGGCTGCTTTAAATGTGTTTCTCCCAACCAACCATTACATTTCCTTTATACTCCTTCAGGTTTTGTGATCGAGATAATTTGATCTGTTTGATGTCTAGGTGGGTCCGAGCCCGATGGATGCTCTTTGTTCTCTTCTGGCTTGGTTGGCTTGGCATGCTCGCTGGTGCCATCGTTCTCATTGTACAGGCACCTCGGTGCAAGCCGCTTCCTGAGCTGAACTGGTGGAATTTAGGGTCCCTATACCAGATTGGAGATGTTCAGGCATTTGCAGGGCCTTCTGGCCCTAAAGGTAAGGGAATGTACAAAATTAAAAATGAGGCCTCTTAAATGTCAGGGTATTTCATGGAATTTTAGTGCAGCTACACTAGTTTGGGGGAGGCAGTGCTCATAAGTACATGCTGAAATTTCCTGTTCTTGTAACTCCTCTGAAGTAATCTTTGTTTCTCCAAGCTCTTGCACACACACTGCCCTAGGTTTATACTCCTTTTTTTTTTTTTTTTTATGTTATCTGAATTTTAATAATGTTATCTGCTAAGGCTTGAATAGTTTGAGAGACGTGCAATGTCAATCTTATGCAATCTTTGTCCAAGATTATTGCTGCGTTCATGACCAAGTGGGAACGTGGAAGTTTCCAACTTCCCAGTATGAAAGATTCATTTGAATAGCTCGGACACTTGTAATTCTCACTCAGAAAGCAGAGTTTTTCAAGCAACTCTGATTCTCAGAGTTGCGATTCTGTGAGGTCACTTCAACATGGCAGCGTTCATAGTGAAAAATAAGCCCAAGTACCAGTGTGATTTTTATTTTTATTTTATTTTTTTAAAGGTCTTTTGAGTTTCTGTTTACTGGAATTTGCTAAATGCTGGGTGATACTTTGATAATTGCACTGTTAATTCGCTTTCTGCAAGATTTTTTCACTGTACTGTTAACAGTGAATTCACGTCCACTATAAATTAATCACTAAGCAAACAACTTTTTAATTTCAGTTTTCGAAGACCCCTTATAGTGAGTATTCATTTTAATTCAGACGGTTGAGTTTGTGTGAAGGATCTAACGTGGACGAGGTAGCAAGTTGGAAAATTCAGAATTCCCTGTTGTCATGAACACAGCATATGGCCACGCAGATTGGGGAGATGTGCATGTAGACACCACTTGTAACACATTTTCCATCACAAGACCAGAATTTACATGGGTAATGCAAAAGATGTAAACATGTATCCTTAGGATCCATAAGATATTTGCAAATATTTCATCATTTAGGATTTGGGCTGTGTTGGAAGTGGTGTAAGCAGTATGTGTCGTGCACCCCGAGAAACGAGTTAACTTGAATTTCACAATGCTGCTTCTCCTCAGGTTTGAGGGAGAAGGTTGGTGCTTTGGGACAACTGAAGGTGAAGGGTCTGATTGTAGGTCCCATTCATGTGTCCACTGCTGATCAGTTTGATGACCTGGATTTGATGGAGATTGCCCCTTCTGCTGGTAATCTGACTGATCTGGAGGCACTTATTGGGGCAGCACACAAGAAGAGTGAGTTTTTAATTTGAATATTAAATTTGCACTATTGAATAATGTTAAATGCAGCTATACAATGAAATACTTTCTGCATAATCTAGTACTACTGCAATGCTCATTTGCCTTTGTTTAGGTATGTTCGTGGTTTTGGATCTGACCCCGAACTACAAAGGATCTGAGCCATGGTTCTCCAACACTTCAGTGGCAAATGTGGCAGAAAAAGTCAAGGTATGAAGGATTAGCACTTGTGCCATGAACAGTTTTTTTTATTTTAATTTTATTGTTCCTCAAAATTTCAATATGGTGGATGGTAATCTTGGTGATCGTTTTGCTTTCAGGTTGCCGCTGATTATTGGCTAAAGAAAGGTGTTGATGGTATCCTGTTATATGGTTTTGAGCGTGTTGCCAATGCTGTACCATTGGTTTTGGCTAGCATAAGGGAGACTGTCAGTAATGGCACTGAAGAGAAGAAAAAGTAAGCATAAATCACCACATTCTATCACCTTAGCTTTGGCAAAGATGTCTTGAGCTGCTAAGCACTGCATTATCCATGATTACATAAGAGAATTATTTTGTCATGAAAATGCTAAATATTTGCCAGCATCACATCTCTTCACACAAAGCCCAACACTTGCACAAGCCCTCTGCACTATTGTAATGCCAATCTTGAAATTTTGGGCATGCATATTAAATGCATGTGTACACTTCTTTTTTTTTTTTTTTTTTTTTAATGTTATCATTTAGTGTGAATCAGTCAAATCTTTAATGCTTGCAGTGCTTCATCTGGTGGTAGAAATTTTGAGCTCAATATTAGGAAAAGCTGTTTTTTCTTTTCTGAAACCTGTGTTTGTTCTGATTGAAGGGTCTTTATTGGAGTTACCCAGGCCACGTCTTCTGATGAAGTGAACAGCCTGTTGAATCGGACTGGTGTGGATTTGCTCCTTTCTGACGTCCTGAGACAGAAGTCTGGCGCAGCGGTCGGTCAGGTTGTGCAGAATCTCTATTCTCAGAACGGGATCCGGCTGGCTTGGAACTTGGGTCACCGTGTCAAGGGACACCTGGCCAACCTAGTAGATTCTGTGGCTATCAAGTTGCACCAGCTGCTGCTGCTTACCTTGCCTGGTACCCCCGTCTTCAACTATGGTGATGAAATTGGTCTAAAGGATGAGGTAAGAATATGTGGTGTGGGTGTTTTTGAGAAAGTGGAATGGTGATCTGTATTGAAAGGCACATATGGTCTGTTTATTGACTTGATTTCTTCTTGATTTAGAATACAGTATATCCAGCGATGATGTGGGACTCGGACACAAACGAGACTGAGAAGGTAATAAAAATGACTAGCTTGCACAATCACTTGGGTAAAACACATACTGAAAAAGAATCCCATCCAGGGCTGGACAAATTTAAAATTAATTGGCTAGCCCATTGGGCAGGTGAATACTTGAATGTGCTCTAGTCTTACTTTGTTTGCCAAGTCATTACTATATTTAGTTAACTTGTATGTCTAAATGGTGGTTTGTTCCCTTTTTATTTCTGGCACTAACAAAGTCCAATGTTATCCTGAAACCATTTCTTGAAAGTTATAAATTATTAAGTAATACAGACTGGTAAAATAGCTAGGCTGATTTGTCCACACCTGCCATTTAGCTTGTAATCTTCTCTAAAAACTTAACTTAAAATGGCAAGCTCTGACTCTCCCGAAATTTTTATTTTTATTTATTTATTTTTTCCTGCTTTGCAGTCTCAGGTAGAACAGAGGAACTCTCTGCGCACTTTCTTCAAGGATGTGAGTGACCGGAGAGGGAAGGACCGTTCCCTTCTGCATGGAGATTATGTGCCTCTGTACAACACCTCCAGTGCTCTTGCATACTTGCGCTCATGGGACCAGAGTGAACGCTACATAGTTGCATTCAACTGGTCTCCTACTGATAAAGCCACTCTGCAGCTGAGCCACGAAATGCTTCCTGAGAGAGCCACGGTCGTAGTTAGTACTAACGAAGAAAAAATGGCCCGTGACGAGTTCATTAACTTGGCCGAATTAGAGCTGGAGCCACAACAGGCTGTTCTGCTTAAATTCCCTTATGTTGCATAAACAGAAGCTGTTCTACACATATGCAGGCTAAAACGTGGTTGTTGGGTATTGGTACATTTTATGAAATCTTGTTACTGTCGTTGTGCTAAAATGTGAAGAATTTGGTAGTAAACTCAAAATACACTAGTAATATGTAAGTGGGCATAAAGCAAAGCCCTATAGGTCAAGACCAACGGTTTTATGGGTTTTTCCCTACATTTTTTTTTTTTTTTAATCCTTATGTTTGTTTAAAAAAACATTCCAAGTTTCAGCCTATTTAAAGGTTTAGTTGTTGCAATGCAATTTTTGTGTGTGAAATGGTACTGAGTTTGAGCTGATGGCAACCCCCCAAAACCCTGTGCAAAATAGCATTTGAAATAAAAATGGAACCGCATTCATGATATCTGCCTGATGTGTTTCTTTTCCATTTGTGTTGGTTGATTTTTTTATTTTTATTTTTCCCTCTCTCATAAAGAGTAACTGAATCATGATTGAATCCTAAAGCTTTCACCAGTAATACTTCGTGGTTAGATATAAAGTGCGGATCTTTATTTAGAACAATTCATTATGCATGGGGAGAGCTCCATCTCACCTGGCTATTTTAACACATAATAATCAGTGCAAGGGTGGTCCTGGCTGAAGCAGATATTAGTTAAACAGTGAGCATACTGAACTAAGTGTAATTGCACAAATTAAGATGATCTGGTTGACTAAAATCCAAAAAAAAAAAAGCTTGGATGCTATTAGGAGGCATTTTCTCTAGATTTTGGATTGGAAGTCCATGTGATCCCATATGGATTATATGGAAAACTTTCCCTGTTTAATCAGCGGGAGAGATTATGGTGCCTGTTTAGAGGGATTGAAAAAAAGCAGGCATTACAGGAATATTACAGTGATTAAAAGGTACTAAAACACTTTTATAATTGGAGACTTCATTGCATTTTGAATTATTATGGAATGCAAGATAACCAGGGATACCTGCATCATAGGGAGCTTATGGCACAGGTTCCCAACCCTGTCTTGCAGAAAGTGCAAAAGTGTGTAGGACAAGGGGTAGTCCAAGGGCCAGGGCTGGAAAACCTGAATGAAAATTATCTGGACTGAGGTGCCTATAAATAATGGCACCCATGCAACTAATATTTCAGTAACAACACCTAAGTCTGGTTTCCCTCTTCTGTATTTTTTCATTCGTAACCTGTTTATTTTGTATAATTCCGACTACAGGGTTAATGTCCTCATTTTAGAATTAAGATGTGGGCTGTGTACATGTAGACAAGTCTTGGACGCCATCCCTGAGGTGTACCGCAAAGGATGGGCTTGTCTCTTTAAGAATCCTGCGCATCCCTTCCTCCCCTCAGTGACTCCCTGACGCATTGCAGGTGGACGGGAACCAATCAAATCGTTTCGTTCTGGTCAGCTGACACACGCCAACCGGCTTTATATATAAATTCTCTGATCGCGCTGTTCAAACTTTGAGAAGAAGGTTTAGGATATTTTTTAAGGTAGTTTAGTTAGTGCTAGGCACGAGTAGAAATATTAAATAATAAAAGTATCAGCCGATCGATTTTGTTTAATCTTTTCGGATTTGCATCGATTTCGTTGGCGATCTGGCGCAGGCGCACCATAGTGACAGCTTGGTTGCTAGGAGGTGCGGCGGCCCGCTTTCGACCCAAGAACGGAGGCGGAGTGATCCTGAAATTTGGGCGCACAGCGGTTAGCTGCGGGACGGAAAGCGGAACCGAGGCGAAATTAGCTGCGTAATTTATCTACGTTAGAGAGTAGAATAACGCTCTGAAAAACAAACGGTAACAATGGTAAGTAGTGAAGCTTTTTAGTTCGTACATAAAATACGAATTGAAACATCTCTTGTTGAGGGAATGGCTTAGCTAACCAGTAAGCTAGCTAACAATTGAATCGACTGCTGCAGTGCATTACCTAGATTAGCCAGGCGGCTAGCTAACCTCCAAGTGCAAGATGCTAATCTGTCGTGTTCCGTGTTCTTACGTGAATCGATATAGTAGTGAGAATCAGAATTTAATATCTTTTTTTTTTTTTAGCTCTTAATCGTTCAAATGGGATTAAGCCTCAGGTCTGATGCAGTCAGCCGGTAGTTGCCAAGCATTAACAGCTAAAGCTAATTGTGCTAAGGAGAATGAATGCGTATTTAATATCGAGGTCCGGATAACTAGCTAAGCTACGCAGCAGACACCCCACATCACCAGGTCATCAAATATACTGTAGTAAAATATATGCGTGCAATATGTTTTATAATTTATAGGCAACAGAATAATGACGGTTTTAGGAATTTATTTGTGATTCTTCAAACCAAAGCAAGCCAGAAAAAACACCTGAGAGTTAGTCTAATGGTTCCACTTCGCCGTTTTCCCATCAGTATTATTTCATGGTGTCATGAACTGGATTTTTGGTGTGTCTTAATGGAATATTTCCCCACATGAAATCTGTACATTAGTGCTTTGGTTCCTGTGCAGATAGATGCAAATCATCAAGTCCATTAGGGCCATTGAATAACCATGAAACCACAGCTCATTAATCCAAGGTGACCATCACCCGACTCCTGTAGGATGACTGAATGCCATCAGAAAGTGATATGCATCTTTACTCAAAAACATCACATGTTGAACCGTTTTGGATGTTTATCATGTTTGGGTGGAAAAAATATATATATACCAAGTTTATTGCATTATCAAGCCATGCTAAAGTTAATAGCAAAATTGTGGGCTACAGTGTTTCTAATTGTTGGCTCTGTTAACAGGCTGATCAACTAACTGAGGAGCAGATCGCTGGTATGTAAAAACATTTTAAGCTATATATATATATATATATATTTTCCCCTTCTCTTGTAACACTTTCTGATTAATCTAATTCTCTGTTTGTATCTCTTAAGAATTTAAGGAGGCATTTTCACTATTTGATAAAGATGGTGATGGCACCATTACCACCAAAGAGTTAGGGACGGTGATGCGCTCTCTAGGGCAAAACCCAACAGAGGCCGAGCTCCAGGACATGATCAATGAAGTTGATGCTGACGGTGAGGGGAAGTCGAACTGCACAGCTAGCTATAAATGCCCACAATCAGTAACTTAACAGACTAATCAGATTTCACATCTTTAATTAACCCAAAGGTAATGGAACGATTGATTTTCCTGAGTTTCTCACCATGATGGCCAGGAAGATGAAGGACACTGACAGTGAGGAGGAAATCCGAGAAGCCTTCCGGGTTTTTGACAAGGTAATGAATGACCTGCTCCATGTTTGTGCCAGGGTAGTAATATTTTTCCATGTAATTTTTCTAGATGGTGGTTTTAATATTGGCTAGTGAGCGACTTTGTTAATGTTTTTTAGGATGGAAACGGCTACATCAGTGCTGCAGAGCTGCGTCATGTCATGACGAATCTGGGAGAAAAGCTGACTGATGAGGAGGTAGACGAGATGATCCGGGAGGCAGATATCGATGGGGATGGCCAGGTCAACTACGAAGGTCGGTATTTTTGTTTTATATATACGTTATTTAGAACTGTCTTGATTGAAAGGAAATTAACATTTTATATATTAGTCTTGATCTGTATTTCTACTTTAATCTTAAAATGAATGCTCAAGCAGTTTTAATGATTATTTAAATGTATTTTCACATGAATATTGACCATGTGATCCTCCTTGCTTTAGGAATGACCATTGTCCTTGGATGCTGATGTAAATTACCTGTGTTAATGAGTATGATTTGATATACATTTAGGCTTCAGGATATATGGTGTATACAGACTTTCAAACATGGACATGGATGTTGTTTTGCTGGAAGTGTCTCGTTTTAAAGTGATTGACTGAAAACCCTGCATGAACTCATCAGCCTTTCTCACTTTCAGAGTTTGTCCAGATGATGACTGCAAAGTAAAACTGGAAACCCAAAGGACTACAGCAGACCAAACAGTGGGCAGTACACTCACTGTCAACCTTCAACAAGCATTCACACCATCCTCCTACTGCTTTCCATTACTTAGGTCTCACTCTTCCCTTTTCCTCTTTCCTTCAGTTCATCTCTCCTCTGCTCGGCCTGTTTTTCCCCCCTCGACTTGTTTTCCTCGTCTTCATCTCCATTATTCCATAAAAATCAAAGAACTGTTTACATATAATCTAAGATAAGAAAAAACTTAAATATATGATGTAATACATGTATCAATATTTTAAAAGTTATCTAACATTATGGCGAACAGCAAATGCATGCTTTTATTTGGTTTTGGCATGTTTCTGTGCTTCTCTGCTTGCCTTGATTTCGAAATTGCTCGCTCTCCTTTAACTCTGCATGTTTCTCATGCAACCTCTGCTCAGTGGTCTTAGAACTGTATGGTGAGCAACCATTCATGGATATCAGGGGCTTTTAATGATACGTGGTCCAAAAATCGACATGTAGTGTTAGTTGAATAGCTGCAGTTTAGTGTAACTGGGTCCGTAGTAACTACACAGACTAGATACTGAACTTTTATGGGGGAAAGAAATCACAAAAAAAAAAAAAATGTAGATTTGACCTAGGGTAGCCCGGGCACAAATAGGGGAGCAATATTTTGCAAGGAATTGTACTACTGCATGCCTTTTTAGAAAAGGAAAAAAAGCAGACACTAAGACAGGGTTTTAGTCTTAAATACAAGCCTGTTCTTAAAGCTCTATTGGTCCTGTCCCAAGTAAATGCCATGATCTGTTCTAGGCTAGAGAGGTCTGAGGGCTCATGTCGGAAATCTTCCCAGATGTTCAACACGGTTTTATTTTTTTCCTATAGGCTGAATTTAGTTGTTTTGAGCGGTTGCTGTGTGTAGGTTTCATATTGACAATGTAAAATAACTTCCATGTGAACGTATGGTCTTTAGATTTTTATGGTGCACTGTGTCCAATCCATTCATGTCATGCAGCTTATTCAGTGGACCACTTCTGGGTTGGGAATAAAACGCACTTAAGCGGTGTACAACATTCTTCCTGCAAGGTATTGGCAAATGTGCTTGGTGTACTTGTAGAAAGCACATTTTATTATGGAAACCTAGACCCTTAGTGGGGAAGGTAGCAAGAGTAGTGATGTTTAAAGGTAGGATTGGATTGAATTGCCCAGTAACAAGTTTTGTCAATGTGCGTCACTTGAAGATTTTTGAGTCAGTGTAGCACCTGTTTAACACACGTCCAGTTAATAATGAGCAAAATTATAAATCCAAGTTGACTATGGAGGCTGGTGCATGGACAAAACCTGCAGGAAGGGTGATGTACTATGCTTAAAATGATGCATCCTCTACAGCGACAATCTGTCTTTTCTACTGTTATGAATGTATTTTTTTAAATGTAATTTTAACTTTATTCTAAGGGCTGGTTTCCCAGAATAAGCCTAACCTTGGACTAAAAAGGAGTTTCAGTGCAGAATCACTGACTTAGGCCAAATTTGGGCTTAATGCCTGGAAACAACACCCTTCCTTCTTTCCTGCTCATAATCATCATTTAGGGAACATTGAAGTTATGCGTTCCATTGCAGAACTGTTATTCTTGCTAAATAAACTTCTGGGACTTGTGTTTCTATACTGAGACTCTTGTGCTTTTATTACAAATGCATTGTTTAGGAAGAAAGTTTGTCTTGCTACCATTTTCTCTTTCTCCAGTGTCTTTTATACTGCAAACCCGCAGTATCTTTTTTTATTTTTATTTATTTATTTTTTAAATTACAGTATGTATAATATAAATGTCCTTAAATATTATGCAGGTTTAAAATCCTTTGGGTTTTTGTCCTCCACTCTGTGGTTGTCAGCAAACTGTGCTGTGTCCATGGAGATGGCTGTGGTGATTTTGTTCTTATACTGAGCTCTTAAAAGAAAAGTTAGGACGAAATTTTCCTTGTGCCCTAAATGTAGTTCGAGATGTTTGGTTTGCAAATTCTTTATTTTTGCATGTGAGCTAATGTAACGGACACTTACAGCCTCTAGTTTAGCAGTGAGCAAACGCAATCCCTAAATGTTTCAAACAGTGAGTCGGGCTGTCTCAAATAGACTTGCTAATGTCTTTAAGATATTCTTCATGGAACTTGGATGTGTCAGAGCAAGATGGATAAATGAGTTTTTAGTATATTCAACTTTTTTTTTTTTTTTTTTTTCTTTCCTCCTAAGAACTGCAAGCTTCCACTACATGACCATTTCCTTTAAGTTAGAGTACATAAGACCCATTTTCAGGATCTTAATGTGTATAGGTAAATATGCTTTAGGATGGTTCCACAAATGGGTGTCTAATTTTATTTAGATATAATGAGTGAAAATCTCCAACAAGTGTAATTGACTGACTGGCTATTTGAACTTAATGGGTTTAAAATGAGGCCGGTCACATTGTTAAAGTAAAATAAAAATGTACATGTGATGAATAAAAAAATATATATAAAAAAAAAACTAAATAAAAATGTGAGTGATGAAGGTTTGAAATTCTGTTAAAAAAAAAAAAACTCCCTAAAAATGAATACAAATATCAACTTGAATCTGTACCCTCAATACAATGAGGGAAAGTAATGTTAGTGTAACATGAAATGGTCCAAATTGTTGTTTAAACAGTGCAATTGGTTTAGGTTCAGGAATAAATACCTATACTGGCTTTAACAAATCAAGTTCGTACATTAATGTTGAAAATGACATTGCAGGGCTAATACAGAGAGACAGCTACTCCCATCTATAGGCAACTTAGAGCAGCCAGTTGATGTAATTCACATGTCTATGGACTGTAGGAGGAAGCCAACAGGGTGAACATGGAAACTCCACACCGAAAAGCCCCAGTTGATTGGTGGGTTTGAACCAAGAACCATCTTGCTGTGAGACAACAGTGCTAACCACTACACCACCATGCTGCCCTGATGATGATGATGATGATGATGGTTGATTACACAGATTATTATTGAAAAAGGTGACAACCGGGTTGCAAAAACATCCATTTTTATAAGTTGATGTGTAAATCATTTAATAGGCTAGCAAAGTTATTTGTCCTTAACTCTGATATATACTATAGGCCTGCTCTATGTCATCACTCAAATTAAAGATAGACCCACCTCAGATTCTGAACAAAACTGATCAGAAGTTACTAAATCATATCGTATCGTAGCAGATTCGGTGGTCAAATATGGAATCGTATCGTCAAATATCGTCATATCGTACTGTGTGGAATCCTGGGGTTTACACCCTACTCCAAGGAGTAAGGAGCAATGCAGGGTTTGTAAAAGTTTAGTTAGACTAGGCAAGTAATTCTAATACTTAAGAAAATCCTTCCCTACATCACCCTCATTCGCAATTAAAGGAAGCTTAAATATCTTTTTTTGAAGCTGTTTTTATTTATTTATTTTTATTTATTTCCCCCCAAACATTTTATTGACAAATAGAATTATACAGCAAGAACGAGAACAATACCAAGAACATAAAATAATAAAGCCAGGGGGTTATAAAAGAGAAATCAGTAACTAAAAATATTATAATGTCTACATATATTCAGTGTTTGAATAGCCTTCTTGTTTTTAGATTTTTAAAACTGAGTTAATGTACTGTTTGATTTCTTTTTCAAAAATGATAAAAGATGGTTTATAATTAGTGCATTTGGATTTATGGAAGCTTCAATATCTCAAGAAGCAATGTTTTGATGAATGATGTGTGTTCCTGCGCGCTTAGTCCCGCCTATCTAGGAAGCTTGGAATAAACTGTCCAATCACACGATCCATACAGAGTAGGCTTTGAGTGACTGTAGCTGTAACGAATGCCGTTACGTCAATCCACGAGCCAGCCAATAAGGTTAATGTTCAGTGGACCAAAGAAGGACTTCCGAGTTCTGTCCTAACCAATAGGCGCGCGGTAGAGAGACTGGGTCAGGAGGAGTAGAAGTGCAGGGCTGTATGCGATGATAAAACAGTGCCGGAAGCCAATAGCGACTGGTTTCGACTCATTGTAGAGCAGCTGGTTTCTAGAAAGTTCACGTGTTCAGTCTGTTTTTCTCTCGGATTCACGTCGAGACAAAAATATTAAAGGCATCACTGTACAATGCTTACACTCTGGCCTTAATAATAAACATTCACGTGCGATCTACAGCCCTCGAGCGCAGGCTTTATTCATTATATCAGTTGCATCTGAGCAGGTTTAGCGTACGTACGTTTGATATTCACAGAAAGTTACGTTGGATCTGGGATTTACAGATCTGCCGTTTTCTTGAGATTGGTGATCAGTTTCCTGGCACATAGTTTTCCTCGGTGCAAAAATATAGAGGTAAGCCTGCATCCATTGATTCATCCATCTGGATGTGTGTATTAATCAACACATTATTTATAGTGTGCACATTTTAGGGAAGAAATGCATGTAGTCTTAAGGCAGCCTTCTGTTCATGTTGCATGTTGTTAAAAAGGGACTTTCTGGGTCGCAAACTAAAATGGCTCAAGGAAGTTTTGAAGCGCGCGCGCGCGCGCGTGTGTTACTTGGTGTGCACCAGTGTCTCGAGCGCACTTGATAACTGCATGTCATCTCACACACAATCATCTGCAAAAATCTTAGGCACGTGCAAAATGCTGAAGAGCAAAAATGCCTTCTAAAATAATGCTTCTACATTACATGAGAGCCTGTATTAGACTTTATATACTGTTTTTTTAAATTTTTTAATTTTTATTTTTTTATAATGCACATTCTTATTTGCCTACTTACACAGTAGATCTAGGTAAAACAGTACATATTACTCCTAACTCGACTACAGGTAGCTTTGGTATGACCCTCAGGAATGTGTCAAGATTTAATTCCCACACATGGAGCAGGAAGTCAGAGTCTCTCTTGAGGGTCCCTCTGTAGCTGTCTCTGTATTCTATGATTAAAGTATCCCTGAACATGTCATTTTAAGCAATAAAAAGTAATCCATGTAGGATAACTGCTTGCTGTTTTTATAGTCCATGTCCATGAAAGTACTAAACTGACCTAGAAACATCTCAACAACTTCACCCTCATTAAAAAGGCTATGAGAGATGAATATGCATGAATATGTAAATTAGGAATACTCCAATGCTCTCCTTCCTTTGCAAATGCAACCAGATCTTGTTGTTTTTTAAATTATGATATAATTGAATTTTGTTCAATTTGATCCAAATGAATCATGAGATAATGACTGTTGAACCCTATTCTGTAAAATGACATTTCGTACTAATTAAGTCATGTGGTTCATTATAAATTTGCAAGTGAGAGTCTGTGTTTATCGACACCTTTTTATCTGACCAGTCAGATTTGAGAAGACAACAGTGCAGTGGTATAAATTGCTTGTACAATTAGAAGAAGAAGAAGAAGAAGAAGATGAAGCCTTTGTCACATGTACTCAATTCACACAACTCAACTACAATTGCTTGTAGCTTTATTTATGCTGCTATTGTAATATGTAACGTGACGTAATATAAACGCTTGACGTATCCACGTTTACAGTTGCACAAGTCCATATTTACCTGCAAATTTTCCACAACTTTTCATGTGAATTAAGTTGTTCAGTGTGCTAGGAATTTGCAAACAAGAGATCATTTTTCCTAAATAGCTAGCCAGCTAGTTCTATCGACTAGGTTATCTTTGTTACAAGTAGACACGAGTGGGATTTCCTCAATAACATGAGCTAAGTTAGTTAGCTATCTAGCTTGGCATATAGATTCTGTGGTGTTACCACATCATCCTCTGATAATTTGCAGTGGATGTGATGGGTTAAACGTGGATCCTGTTTTGTGAGATCGTGACCTACCATTAGTTATTGTTTACTTGTTTATTGTTAGCTTGTGGAGAAGATATATAACCTGCTTCTAAGATCAGAATCTTATTTACTAAGAGTTTAGATATATATTTTAGTTGTAATAATGGTAATTATTAACCTTTTTGCTTTTAATATATTTACTCCGCCAGCTTTGTTGGAGGAGATTGTTTTCGCCTCCATTTGTTTATTTATATGTCTGTTCCCAATGAGACGGATATGTATGCGGATCCAGGATTTTTTTTGTCTGTTACCAACATAACTCAAAAAGTAGTGAACGGATTTTGATGAAATTTGGTGTACAGCTTTAGTATTACCCTAGGTTCAAGTGATTTTGATTTTGATGTTGATAATGTGTGGCTTGGTGGAGGTATGCACTCTACCGGGTGCCCTTCTAGTTATGACTGTATTTTCTGTTTTTTTTAATGAACATGAACATGCAAACATTTTGGATTGTAGGAATATTGTTGTGACCACCTGGCACATATACTGCAACATAAATAACTTCTGCCTATATTAATTGAAACTTCTGTGTGTTTAGCCAAGATGCAACAGCATACCAGATGTTGATGTCTTGTTACAGCTGTGCTTTAATTCATTTTAGGGTGACCATCTTATGGTGAGAACTCGTAGCAATTTTTTGGAATATTACTTTTCAGGTGAGGGTAAAAGCTGGACATTTTGTTTCGAATGTTCTGGGTTTGTAAATATCAGCATGTTGATGAACCATGACTCTACATCCTTTATTAGGGAGGAGGAAATGCTTTATTAGGGACCCAGAACACATCTGTTTCTAATAGCCTCAGAAAGGATTCTTGAGGTCTTTGGCGTGTTTTAAAACCAACAGCTTGTTATTTTGTCCTGCAGTGTTGAGAAAGTAAAGCTGCCTGCTAGTACTAGTATTGACTACATAGTCGAGCTTAGTCAGTACTTCACCTCTGACTGATATCTTATGAAGGCCAGCAGGTGCCAGTTAATATGATCCCATGCTGGTGTATTAAGAAACCTGATGCCTCTTGTTGAATCAGGCTGAAGTGCAACTGATACTGGAGGAAGTCCGCTGGTAGAGTGTTTCCTCACCCACTTTTTGAAAGAATATTATTGGGAATATATTCATATTTATAATACAGCTGTATGGATTAAAAACAAAACACACTGGTCTAAAATTGGCATGAGACTGAATCACTAATTTAATGAGACGTCCTTTTTTTTTATTGCTACTGTACAATTATTAAGAAGCAAAATCAACAGATGTCTCCTTTTGCACTCTTTATTTCCTCGTGTTTCTCTCATACCCCTTTTCCACCAACAGGGAACGGGTTCCGTTCTGGTTCGCGCTCCAAATTTTGAACCCTTCAGAGCATTTCGACTAAAAACAAATTGGTCCGGAACCTGAAAAGGTGGCTCCCAGCTGGAACCAAAATATAGCTGTTTTTTCCAGCATGAACCGTGGCGACATCAGTGGGCATATCATTTAGTTTGGAGAGAAAGCGGAGCGCAGAAATGGAGAACGCAATGGAAAAGGATACATCTTCAGAAAAAGATGGAATGAAAACAAATATCGGCAATAACAGAACAAAAGCTCGCAGGTAATCAATGCACTCCGCCATCTATTGTATGCTTCCATTGTGCTTTATGGAATGCTCTCCGTTCATGATGCATCCTTGGTTGCAATGGTTTCACTGAAAACTGGTGAAGACGTGGGCTGGTGTCAGCCCTAGCTAGCACCAGGGTTCAAAGAATCCTGAATGGAACTGGTTCAAGAACTTGTTCCCTGTTGGTCAAAAAGGGGTTTCAGGGTTTTCTGAGCCTGTTCGTCTTCGTTAGAGAGGTGTGGTCTACATAGCTGTCAGTCACAGTAAAGGAGGCGTGGTTTTGGTGTCTGTTGGTCATAGGGAAAGAGATGTGGCATTCCAGCTGTCAGTCACAGTGACATAGGCGTGGCCTATGTAGCGGTCAGTCCCAGGGAAAGAGGCATAGCCTGTACAGCTGTCAGTCACAGTAAAATAGGTGTGGCCTGTGTAGCTCTCAGTGCTCATGAGAGTTGTGGCCTATATAGCGGTCAGTCCCAGTGAAAAAAGCGTGGCCTATACAGCGGTCAGTCACAGTGAAAGAAGCATTACCTCTTTGCGTGTCTGTCCTGGTGAAGGTGTGGCCTATGTAGCTGCCGGTCACAGCAAAGGAGGTGTGGCCTATATAGCTGTCCAGGCCAATTTATACTCAGGATGTTATGCGTAGACACTCTGACTAGGTGAAGTATTCATACATACATGCATGTAACATGAACGTGTCTTCTGGGAGGTTCTGTCACATAAACAACATGCCACGTTTACCCATGATGCCCTGTTCTGTGTCACGACGCAAATACGCGTTAATGCAGAAATATACATTGGTCTTTAGTCATAGTGAAGGAGGCGTGACCTATGTAGCTGTCAGTCACAGTGAAGGAGGCGTGGCTTCTGTAGCTCTCAGTCAGAGTGAAGTAGGTGTGACTGTTAATTTCATCAGTCCCACTTAAGAGGGTGTAGCATCTCTGAAGTACTGAATACATTGAAAAAGCTTTAAATTGTATCATATTACATTTTAAATTGCTATCAATAAAACAAGGCTGCATTCGGTGGGCCTTGTTAGTGGTAAACTTATTTACCATTTATTGGTTATTTTGAAATAACGTCATTTGCCACCTCGGGACGTTCAACGAGTGAAGTGGGGAAAAAACAACGGATGCGTCTGCAAAAGCATGGGTGGTTTTTTTTTTTTTTTTTTGTCAGGGCATGTAAAGCTCATAATCTACTTTAACCACACTTTTACAGTTCCAGGCCTGAGTGGTTATTGGTATTGTTCTACTATAGTAAACTTCACATTCATGCAACATTTTGGACTGAAATTGCAGCACAGCAACAACAGGCAGCAGCTACAACAACAACAGCAGCAGCAGCATCATTAGCAACAAGCTAGCTGGCTAACATTAGTGATAATTCTAATGTTGATGATTACCTTCTGAGACCAGTGATTTAATATGATCAGTGTTATAGAATTAACCAAATACTTTGTCTGTATATTAACTGATCTAAGGCTTATAAATTAATGAAAAAGTAGAGAAGGGGAACTTTACACTGTTCACACTGTGTGTGGCCATGGTGAATTGATGTCACTCTGTAAATAGTGAAGGAACTGAAAGTTGAGAAGACTACCCCAAGTTGCCGATTTCAAGTTGAGGGGGCGTTTTCAGTGTATTTTGCCAGCTGTAGGCAGGGTATTACAAGTTGCCATTTAGCTTCAGAGCATAAACATCAGGAGCAGAAAGACTCCCCATCTACCATGTCACTGAGACGTTCTTCACGTTAGTTTGGCTGTTGTAAATTTCGTGTTGTTTACAGATGGGTTTGGTGAGCTGAATTACCTGGAGGGGGGGTGTCAAGAATATCTTCCTAAAAATCCCAGTGAAACCAGATCAAACTGCTAAAATGTCACTTTAATGCTTGGCTAACTAGTTTACAGCTTTCATTATTTTGGCATTTTCCTTTTATACCAGACTATTTTCCCCCCTACATGTTGGGGCAACACAGTCAGGGTATTGTTCATCTGTGGTGGAATGTGATCCGTAAGCACGGGGTGGACAAAACTAAGAACTAGGTCATTCTGAGACATTTGCAGATTTACAAGCTTGATGAAAACCAACGTGTGAATGTACTGCTGTCACTGAAATGGTATGGTCGTAGAAAGAAAGAAGGAAGAAATATTGTGTGTTTTGGAATACCATTGTACTCATCCTCAAAACCCTAAAAATAGGTTAAATGGAGCTTCATAAAATTTGTTTTGCAGTTCAGTGCACTCACTCATAGTTCTTCCTTCTTTCTTTCTAAGAT
>JAOTRR010000022.1:11966958-11977779 GCA_028570945.1 Gogo arcuatus
ACTGCATAAAACAGTAGGTGTATGGGTGTACCTAATAAAGTGGCCGGTGAGTGTACATATGTGTGACTGCTGTATTCATCTTGCACGGTGCTGATGAGAGCTGGCTGGAAAGTGTTTGAATGTGTAATTTTGGATGTTCTATTGGTCGAAACTTCAGCCTGGCATTAACAACACAACATCCCCTGTCTGTGAAAGAGGAGGGTAAACTAATAGATTATATTAGCAAGTGAATATTAAGCTACATGGACATGTTTAAGCTTCTCAAGTGCATCCAGGTGTTTCTTTTTTCCCCCTGAGACTGTGATGGTGTTTGACAGACTGTTCTAAGCAAAGCTTAAGGTTACAAGGCAAGCATCAAAAAAAGTTTCATCTAAAAAAATAAAACCAAAACACGTCTCTCTAACTCCCATGGCATTCGGATGATGCGTAGTTGTAAATTGAAGCCAAACCAAGGAGTTTAGTTATCATATATTCTATTGCATATGTGTACTGTTAGAAGAAAATAATTAACCACAGCATGGTGTGATGTGGATAGACACGAGTACCAGTTACTGTTACCACCAAGAAGTTGATTATTTTCCTATAACAGCATGTCATGAAACATGTTATTCGAATGAAGCATTTTCCAACACTAAATGCTTTAAATTTATTTAACAACGTTTTATCCATTTACTCTATAAGTTACATTTTTTAATGTTAGGGTATGTCCAAAACAAATTCCTCTTATCACTGTATACATACCTCTTTTTATTCCACTCTCTTTTGACCTAATCTTGTATTATGAAAGATTAGATTATGAGCTCACATAGCCTGCTTGTGTTCTGAGGATAAGGAACAGCAAGACGTTCACTTCAACCTGAATGGTGTAAGGCAGAAAATCCTACACACACTAGCCCAATAGGTAAGGAATAAAAGCCAAGTTGATTATTTTCCTATAACCGCATGTCTTGAAGTATTTTATTCCTTGTATACCACAGCACATTGTCAACAATTACAACTTTTTAATTTTTTAAAATAGACAAACATCATAACATCTGCTTGTGAAAGTAATCAGACTTATGAATGTACATCTCCGTGTTCTTCCATTTAACTTCTTAGCACATTTACATTTACTGACTTTTGTGTAGTCACAGTAGAATTAAATATAATTTAGCAGCCGTGGGTTAAAGAGGGCCAGTACAACTTACTGGAGACCTACCAATATGTTGAAAATAGAATCATAAAGTCAAGGCTCAGAACATGTCTGTTTCAGCATACAAATCCATGGGAATTCTTTTTAAACCTCTTTCATATCAGTATATACAGTATTTTTTATAATTGGAAAACAGATATAGCCTATATAAGGGGCTACGTAACTATTAATTTACTTCAGAGCCAGCAATACACATTAAAAAAAAGTCGACTTTTTCATGGTTAAAGCAAAAATTGATGAAAGAAGTAGAGTTCATGCAAAGTGATATCAAAGTGAAAAAGTTCCATTAAAGCAAAAGAAAATAATACTTCCCAATATACATAATGTGCAGCTGAATGAAGAATATATCATCTAGGCTGCTTTTATTTAAAACTATCTGTCTGCATTTCTTTACAGGAAAATAGCTGACTGTTTTTCCTCAGAGGTGACACCCACAGTGGCAACTGTAGGTCTGATCGACTCCTCTATGCAAGTCCTAATAAATGTTAAAAAGCAAACAAACTTAATTCAGTTTAATAAATGTTGTCACCAAATAAGTTTCTCTTAGCCCTGCTTTTTTCCTAGAAACGTCCTATTCTGCTTTCACTAAATCACTGAGGCACCACTGCGAATTACTAAATTGGCGAATATCCTCTTTTCATTGTTTAAACATTGTATTAGGATCGACCCAGTCCGTTTAAACTATTCCCATTCATATGTATATGAACGTTTGAAAAATTTGATTGTTATTATATCATTAGTTACGTTTACGTAGTCTAATGTCTTCTTTATTATTGAGCAATCCAGTCTGTCCATGCTATGTCGTCTTATTTCACAGCATGCTCCAGGACACACATTATTGCAGTAGGAAGATTCCTTAGTGTTATTTTAGCCTTGGATTAAAAAATTTATATATATATATATATAATTTCTTTTTTTATTTTTGGGGGTGGGGAACAAGCGGAGCAGCCATGGCCTGAAGGCTAGAGAAGCAGCCTTGGGCCCGAAGGGGCGCCGGTTCGATTCCTGAGACTGGCAGGAAAAATGTGAGGGGAGTTAAGTGAATGAAGTGCCCTTGAGCAAGGCACCTAACCCCAACTGCTCCCCGGGTGCTGTAGCATAGCTGCCCACTGCTCTGGGTATGCGTGTGCTCATTGCTCACTTGCGTGTGTGCATGTGTGTGTTCACTCCTTCAAATGGGTTAAATGCAGAGGAGGAATTTCACTGTGCTTGAGAGAGTACATGTGACAAAAAAAATAAAGGTGAGGGTTTTTTTTTTATTTTTTTTAATTTTTTTTTATTTTAAATTAAAGCTACATTGTTAGAACCCACCACTCAGCTCAAGAGCTGAACCACTGAGGAAATGTTCTTGATTTGCTCTGTCATACAAGTGCTGTGCTTGAAAAAAATAATAATGAAACGGCACCTCAGCTTGAGGTAGAGTGTTTTTACCTTGCATTTGCTCGTCCTCTTTTTAGTAACGCAAACATGCAGGACATATTGTACGTATTCCTTGACTACTAATTTAATCCTCTCCCAGCTGCCCTGCTTTTCTATTCTGCCAGCCTGCTATTTTCAGTATTACAGCTATCAATCATGTATCCAATAAATAAGTAAATAAATAAAAGGATTGTAATATACTGTGTAGGTTGAGAGTGTATCCAACGTGGCTGCTTATTATGAATGATCTGACACTCCTCCTGTTTGTATTTCGGGGACAAAAACCGTGTTGGGTTTTCATCAGTTTGCGGTCACCGGCATATTTCTTAATACGCCAAGCAAGAAGGCACTTGGTAGCTGGCAGCTTGTCCTTTCCTCAGATGGTTAAGTGATGCAGAGAAAATGAGAGTCGGATGACAAAGTTTATCAGCTGCAAATACGGTAAATATACCGGAGCTAGACAGCTGAAACACAGAACTGTCAGATGTGTAACTGCAGTTTGAGCTGCTTAACATCACTTGCCGTGTACCAGCATTGTTCTTTTGTGAACTGGCATGTCTGAATTTTGAATGGTAGCTACGTGAGGGTGTCATTTTAATCCACATGCTTTTGAACTGACAGGCTTTTTTTTTTTTTGTATCACCTAAAGAAAACTTGTTTTTCCTTTGTGGCTGGTTTATATGTTGGGTCGGCAATTTTCTGTATTTTGAGTACCTTAAAGTAGTGACAGAATGGTGCTCATGTTTTATGGATCAGTTATGGTTTCACAGTGACATTGACCTTCATTTAAAAATCCATTTAGTTTTTTATTACCCGTCAGTGCAAACAGTTTCCTTTGTAAGGAATAACACACGACGGACCATGCTGTTATACGAAAATAATCCACACCATAGTGGTGCGATATGGCCGGACGCAAAGCAGAATTACATTATATTTGTATAACAGGACAATCCGAAGTACGTTATTCTGCTTCTACGCAGCAATTTGTCAACAATGATGATATTTAATTTATTAATGAACAACATATCACACATTTTTATCTGTTTATATTTACGTTTAATATTAAGGACTGTCTGCAAGACAAAATAGTTTGTCTTATTGCTTACTTTAACAGCCATGAACCGTCTTTCTTGCACCAGCTTCTCTTTTTCCTTCTCTCTTGAAGCTAATAAAACAAAACAAAACACACAAAAAAAAGTAGCATGTCATGTTACAGAGAAACCACAACACGGAAACAACTCTGTTGTGAAGATTTTGGGAAACTTTCTGACTATTCAAAGTCCTGACACTGGAGACTTCTGCCGTAAATGTTAAATAAACATCTGCTTACAGAAAGCTTCGCCATATCAATGGTTATACAGTTTTCTTTAAGCAACGGCATGTTTATTATACAAGTACTACAGGAACGCTAGCGTATTAATATAAACCTGTCACTTATGCTCCAGCCAGAGCTATTGTCAGAGCCATTGTCAGAGCCATACTGCTATAGAAAATAAATCAGTACCTTCTGATTTGAGAATTCAGCCACACTTTGGTCAGAATTGAATTGAATACACTTTTAAGCATAAGACATCCAAGTATAACCAGACACTTTTACCCTTAAAACAAGAGAAAAATGTCATGAACTGTATTCGATTGGAGTGGTCAGTATGAGCAGTGTGGTTCAGGAAGGGAAAATTGGAAAATGTCTTTAAAAGCATCCGAAATTGAAAAGAAAAATAGTCTAGGAGTGTGGGAGACAGTCATTCCTAGTGTAATTTATGGCAGAGGTTGGTTTTTGTTTTGTTTTTTTGGTCCGAAAGGCCCTGCTTCACCTTTTGACACTTCACTTATTCAAGGCTTATCAGAGCTGTGGTGTTGAACGCACATTAGAAAGCAGCAGGCTACTGTAATGGAAGCTGACCATTTAATGGCCTAACTGTTTGAAATGGGTTTCCGGTGGATGCATTTAGTAAACGTCAAGTGAGTTTCTGTTTTTTAAAACCATAATCCAAATCTTCACAGCTTTTCACAGTAGACGTGGACCTGAGATGATCCGTTTGCTTCAAATCAAATCATACAAAACCTTTATATTGTGTGCCAGTGAACAATAAAGCCACGGTACGCCTTTTGCTGAAAAATAATCTGAGTAAAATCAGTTGTATTGAACCTGGAGCTTTATTTAATAGGATCCATTTAAAACCGGCGTATCTCAGAAATGTGCGTTGGGCAGCTGCATCTGTGCTTTTTATGTGTGTTCTGTGAATTTTACCAGTTAGTTCAAACATTGTTGATTTAGGAACAAAATGTAAGAGCCGAATAAAATTGGACAGTGTTCCTAATTCATTAAAGCTCCCATTTGTCTGTTTATTGTGCATAATTATTGAAGATGAAAACATGTGGCTTTGATAACTGGCAGTGACGGGGTCAGTTTTAAAAACAAACAAACTCCTTTCTCTGGGCCTTGTAAGGAACAACAGTGAATACCATATGGCTCATGAGAATATTGGTTTGAAAAAGTGGAACTAGCGTCAATCATAATTTCAGGAAAAATTTGTGAAACGATGGGAACTTGTAATAGTGCAAGGAAGACTATTTTCTTTCCCCAAAATCTTTTGCATTTGAGATATTAAAAGAAGGCAACATGGCCTGCTTGTTTAACTACTTCAGTGGTACAAAATAAGATAACGTGTAACACCCGAGAGGAAATCGCTGTCTGCCCTCTTCCACATACATGAGCTCACAAATGCTAATGATTGGCTAGTGTCATCGTGATGGATGGGGGAAAGAGAGTATGCCATCCCTCCCGGTCAGAGAGCATGGCCAGTTTTGCTCCTTCGGGATTCAGACTTGAAATCCCTGGACCATAGACATAAATGTGAAATATATAATTAACAACCCAAACAACAACTAACTTCATAAAAACATCATTATTATTGTAATATTAATTATACTTTATTACCATATCATAAGCAGCTTTGTAGTTACAAGACACATGCATCAATAAAAAAATGAAATTGCTATTAAATGGTAGATTTAATTAACATTTTAATATAAGTAGCTTTTTAGTTAAAAATATTTTATGCATGTTTAAAAAAAAAAAAAGACGCACATGGGGCAGTCATATGTTGTTTTTTTATGCCTGTATTTTAAATTAATTATAGGGATAAACATCTGTATTAGCAAACTCCCCTGTCTCCGTTGTGTGTGTTCTGCAGACAGGAGCTGTACACATATCTTAAGACTCAGTAGTGATTGTGATGAGGTCAGGCTGTGCATTGCACGGTTAAAAACAAATGGAATAGGCTGCAGTATAACACAAGGAGATTTTAGGTCAGGGTGATTTGCAGATCGTAAATTTGTCTTTTGTGTGCATAGGGGAGAAGATGAATTTCGGTTGTGTTTAACCTGCCGTGCCACTAATGCAATACTTCTGACGGTGTAATTCATTCAGGGAGTGTTTCATGAGTCTCCGTCCCTCATCCACTCATCTGTCTCTGCGTAATGTTCTGTATGCACTATCTAGTTTTAAAGAAGGCTGATTTACTGCTTGAGGTATCCGGAGAAGAGATAAGCGTCTCCTTTTTTTGCTTCTTGCCCATGGTCTCTGCACATGCGGCAACTTTTTTTTTTTTCAAGCCATCTGCATTCGTGTTTGTTTTCTGTGCTGGCTTGTGGGTGGGCTCTCTCGGGTACCCTTGGTAATGGGGTTGTAATTACTCAGAGTTGCCACTAAATTGCAGGCACCCGTTTGTACCGGGCTGCTTGTTGTCAGGGAAAGATTAGACAAGGACATTAAGATGGGAGATGGATATGACGGTGGTAGGCAGAGAGCAAGACTAAGAAAGATGAATGAGACAGATGGCTGGATGCTCTTCCAGTCTTACAGGGCACCAAGTCAAACCTTTTTATGCTAGAATATTGATTCAGTTTTGAATGGGAGCCCAGAAATTTTGGAGCCAGTGGATGATTTTGTATGGAGTTGATATTAAATGAAAAATGGAGTGGAGGAATACCAATTTAGTAAGTAATGAATAGATTTAAAGTGAAGGGCAGGGAGTTGATAAGGAACATTTTTACTATCTGTACCTGCTGTGATGGGGTTAATCCCTTAAGGTCCATCTGTGTTATGGCTACATGCCTCACTGTCTGATCAAATTGAGCTCTGCTCACATAACCTGTTTGAGAGAAATGAAGAGCTTAATTTTGGTAACTTGTGCTGTCCCTGAGATGATAATCACAGTTTCTTAAAATGTACAGGTGGATATTGGAAAAACATCTTCAACTATCTGGTTTTGGTGAGTCTGTGCCCACTGTAGCCTTGTTCTTGGCTGGTGTGGTAGCCCATCTGTCTCAAGGTTCAGTGTGTTGTGCATTCTGAGATGCTTTTCTGCTCACCATGGCGGTAAAGAGTGGTTATTTGAGTTACTGTAGCCTTTCTGCCAGCTTGAACCTCCTTCTTTCGGCTGCTCCAGTTAGGGGTCGCCACAGCGGATCATTATGATCCGCAGATTTGATTATAGATATAGTTGGTTTTTTTTTTAATATAAATACACCGGATGCCCTCCCTGACACAACCCTCCTCAATCTATCCGGGCTTGGGACCGGCACCAAGTATGCACTGGCTTGTGAAACCCCAGTGGCTGGGTAGTTTTACCTAATCTGCATATCTCGTGGGAGGAAACCGGAGAACCCAGAGGAAATCCATGCAGACACAGGGAGAACATGCAAACTCCACCCCCGTCGGCCGCGAGGTTCAAACCCGGAACCTTCTTGCTGTGAGGCGACAGTGCTAACCACTGCACCACCGTGCCGTCCTCCTGTCAGCTTGAACCAGTCTGCCCATTCTTATCAGACCTCTCTCATCAAGAAGCCATTTATTCCACCAGAACTGCCACTCACTGGATGTTTTTTGTTTTTTGCACAAAAAACAAAACTGTGCAAAACTCTAGAGACTCCAACAAATCCATCTGGCACCAACAACCATGCAACGATCACTTTTTTTTGTTTTTTTGTTCCCCCCCCCTCCATTCAGATGTTTGATGTGAACATTAACTGAAGCTCTTGAACTGTATCTGCAATCGGCTGTATACTGCCAGCCGTGTTACCATGTCTGACATCCTTTAAAACCGAGTCGAACATGGCCAGTGGGGATCTGGCAAGCCTAGACTTGCTGTACAAAGCTCATCTGTCATTTTTGTATTTTGTGTTCGTATGTTGAGGCAAATGCTAGTTTTTCATTCTGCCACTGCGTATGCTGCTGTCTGGCAATTAAAACAGAATAGAAAATCAGAGCGAATATATTAAGGGAGCACACTCCCTGAACCTCCACCTCTAGTTTTGTGCACCACTGCTCCTGCACACACCTTTGAGATTTGCAGTTGCTTTTGTTTTGCTGTCATCTTCCCCCCTCTATTTTTGCAACCTTGTTCCTCTCCTCACCTGGCTTACAAGTTTGCTTTTGCACCTATGATCTGGAAATGAAAATGCTAAGGGACAGTAAGTTAGTGTGTGTGTGTGTGTGTGTGTGTGTGTGTGTGTGTGTGTGTGTGTTCTGTCTGCATGATCTGCATACACAGCAAGCTAAGGTATGTCTAACCAGGAGCACAGCTGCATAAATTAACACCTACATGAGACTGCTACACACAATGCAGAGACGCACGATCCATTTTCCCTGGAGACAGCCTTGTAATTTATTTTTTTTTGCTAATAACTCAGCATGCATGTCTAGTGAAACCCAGCATGCAGAGATCTTCCTACAGATGGATTCATTTTTTTTTTTTTTTTACATTTAAACACTCTTTTACCCTACATTCACACCTAATGCAGCGAGAGCGTTAAAATGATCAGAAGTCATTCATTTTCTATGTGAGCGAGCGTCTCTCGGTGGTGACATCGTTGGCTGCACGTCTTGTCCGGTGGGGGCGTCAGAATAAAGTTGAAGTCCAGGCAACTTTATGGTAATGAGCTGTAATGCGGTTCGGCGGCAACCAATCGGAATTTAGAAGTGCTCTGCTCTAAAGAATCCCAGAGAACACAGTCATGTAAATTTTGGTTCCATTCAAACTGTTCCCAAGTAGCCTACCCTGGAGGAGAAATCGATGATTGTGGTGGCGGGTTTACCCATTATTTATGATGTGTCCATGTTTGCATACAGGGACATAAAAAATAATAATAAAAAAGAAGCATGGACCAAGGTGTCGGAAATTGTAGGTGTTTGAAATGAGTTGGTCAAGTGCATAATATATTGTGAAAATAGGAGGGAATTGCATGCTAACTAGCACCATGGCATGCAAAAGAGTGTTGGCTATTTATTTACATGTGGCTTGAATGATGATGAACGGGAGGTGTTACGAGACGAGAGGTGCATGCTGAATATATTAAAATGAAAGCTGTCACTTCTTTTGCTTTTTTTTTTTTTTTTTTTTTTTTTAATATAAAGTAAAAACAAAAAGTCTATCCAGTTTCCCTAATGGTATTGTTAACCAATTTTCTCAACTATTTTATTATTTTAATTGTCTCTCTTTTAAATTTCTGTTAAGATGTAAGGTGCTGGTTGACATGTTTTGCTTTGCAGCCCTTTAAATAAAGTTTGCAAGACGAAGCATTCTGAACGACCTTGTAGCCGCTTATTTCATTTACGTCGCAGAGCGTCTACGAACTTACCAGCGTCATTGGCAGGGCAGCCTGAGCGAATATTGACGCTGTTGCCGTGTTTGGTGTGAACGTAGGGTGAGGCAGCCTATTTTTTTTAGTACATTATTGAGTCAGTCCAAAAACATTTTAGGTTTTCAAACATTTAATTTTGTGATGGAAAACTGTTACAGAAAAATGTTTGTATGTCAGTAAAGAAAGCAGCATATTGGGTAAGAGACCACATTTCAAACAGAAAACATAATAAAGGCTACTATTTTTTTTAAAGCACACCAAGTATTGACTTTGTTTCATTTATTACTGTTTACTGCTCTTTATACTGTTTTTTAAAATGTAGAAACATTTAATTTCATGGTAAGGTTTACTGAGCATCTTACAGAACCAGCCACAGTTCTGGAGATTTTGACTGTCGCACGCACTTCTTAATTTTGCAACAAAACTCAGCAGCCTTCGTTATGTTTTTGTCTGGAAAGTGGACTCTTACTTAATATGCTGCTTTCTTTACTGATATACAAACAGTATGAACATACAGTACTGTATATTCTGTCCATTAGGATGCAGCTGAGGGGAAAAATGTTTATATACACTGTATTTGTCACTTCAATATACAAGATTTTATTTTACACGGTGTATTGGTTCCAGAGCTACACCCCTTATCTTAATTAGAGGGCTGCAGAAGGATGGGGACAGCGGTAATACCACAGTTATCCACGGAACAAAATTGAAAATATTCCCTTGGTGACAGCTGTAATGGGGATATGCTTTGTGGTGTCCCCATGGGAATGATGATAAAATGGATTTTAACACGGCAGTAATGAAAAGACTTGTGTTTAACAACTAAAAATCAATATCGCTGAAGCACAAGAACTGGCTCCACGCAGAGATTTTTTTTTTTTAATGCTGAGCAGAGAAGCAGATTTTCAAGTAAGCCTTCTGTATTCTTTTAATTTAATTCACTCGAACTCATGTTCAGCGATGATGGAGACACTTAAGGCAAACGTCCCTCCGCTCATTTGTTGGAAAAGCGAGAGTATAATGTGATGAGGTGATGGGGTTTTGTGTGTGTGTGTGTGTGTGTTTGTTTGGAAAGATTTGACTTGAAATTAAATTTGACGTTGTCTGAGAAAGTGTGCATTGTCGTGGAAGACTTGTGGGTGTAAATAGAATGTGTTTTGAATGTTTGGCTTTTTTTAAAAAAAAAAAGGAGTCTGATAATTAAAACGTAAAAGGAGAATGTTAGGCATCTAGATTGTATGCAGCAAAGCCACACTGCATTGTTTATACACTGTTAGACTTGTAATAGGAACAAGGAAACCCAGGATCTTGGATGCAAATGACTTTCCCAAACACCTCCTTCTTACAGGCTCAAACACCCTTCCATTACATACAGCTACAGTATGCATCATCCTATAAATGATTTGTGTTCTTTAAAAAATTGTACCAAGATTTACAATGATCTGTTTCATATATTCATGTGTAAAATTTAAATATTTGTCAATATTTTTTGCAATACCAGCCAAATGTTTGTACACCCCTACTCATTCATAGGTTTTTCTGTATTTTGATTATTTTCTACA
>JAOTRR010000022.1:12019303-12030494 GCA_028570945.1 Gogo arcuatus
TTATCATAATGAATGTAAACAACAAACATGACTATTGTTAGTACTCACAGCTGTTAACTAGCTCGTTCGCTTTAACAGTATGTCGGCAGCGTGTCCGCCTAGCCTTGTGGAAGGCTTTGGTCCCGCACAATGAGTGCACGGGCAGAGTGCCTGTGGGTAGGCAGAGTAGGTAGGTAGATGGGTAGTTAGGCCATCCAATCCTTTCATTCAGTCTGATTGAAAGGATTGAACGGGCTTTTTACAGCACTGCGACTGCCACAGTTGACTGATTACTGAGTATTTGACTTATTCATTGCTGTCAGGATGTAAATAGAATTTCAAGAAATATAACAAGAGCTTCTAAAATAAATTGCCTACCCTAGCTTTAAGTTCTACCTGGGCATCAGCGTTTAACCATTCCAGATAGCAAAACTCTAAGGCACTGAAATGTACGTTAACAAGGGTTTCAGTTCAGGGTTACTTTAAATATACATGATTAAAATTCTGAGAAAAATAGATAGAACTATATTATTCTGTACTCAAACACTGTCTGGTTTTATAAGGTTTCAGCAGTTTTCTTATTAAGCAATCCCTCTCAATAAATAATTAATAAATGGTATAACTCAGCAAAGAAAGATTTTTAAGATAACAATATCAAGAATGAATGTATTCTGTAAGATCTTTAATGCGGAATGATTCACTTCTGAAATGCTAAATTTGTTCTTACACAAGATATTTTACTTTAAAATGTCATTTTAAAACATTTATCAATATAGTTACATCATGAGTACATGAAAATGCTGCATATTAGATCATACAACGCTTGTTTCTGTGCAAGCGCTAATATTACAAACTCGAGTCTAATAGCTGATTCAGTTGATTCAGTTTATTATGCATGGTGCATGTAAGTAATATTAATGTATATACAAGAATAGCTTTTTTATTTTAAAAAAAGTGTTTTGTGTACTTAATCTAATCAAGTCTGCTGTCATGTAAATATAAGCAGTTTTAGGCCTAGGCTTAAGTATTACAGGATTAACAGTGTTTCAGTTTAAGTGGTAGGAACTAAGTGGACTGATTGCATAGTGATGTAGCTGTAATCTCATATTTAATAACAGAAGCAAAAACACAACTGCCGTTCAGCAAATGTAACCACTCTGGATGACTCACATACATAGAGTTAAATCATTCTTTTGTTTTATTCTTTTTTTTTTCCTCTTCCTGTTTTCTTTCCTTCTCTATTTCTCACATTCCTTCTCACCCTCCATCACGTCTTCTCTTGCACATCACTATCAGCACTCTGATGGCTCGATTTGTCTGCCAGGGTTGAAAGAGCACAACTGCAACAGCAAATGATGACCGCATTTGATGGTTCTGTGTGTGTGGGTGATTATTATTTTTTTCCCCCTCCTGAAATAAAGAGTAACATCATCTTGGGAAAGTGCTCTGTGTTCTGCTTGCTTTTTGTAAAACCCCAATCAGAAATCCCAGAAACTGGCAAGTTATCACCAAAACCACTTTAAAATAAAGTGTAATCAGAAGTGCACACACAATCTTTACTTTAAACCTGTATCTGCTTTGAGCTGACTGATTCCTGATAGATTCTTTGGTACAGTTTCCTCATGATAATAGTAATAGTGATGATAATTTACACTAGATAGTACAGAACACCGCATTGTAACAAAACGACGATCCCACATTTTGTCATTATTTCTATTCTTTGATTGTACTATTTATTACATACCTGTCCTGCGTCTCGTTACTGAGGAGTACTGGACAAGGACATTTGGAAAACGCCAAAAATGGTGCTGTCCATTGTTTGGTCAAATCCAATTGTCCGGTCAAATCCAATTGTCCCAAATCCTCTCTCGAGTAAGACAACTACTTCAGTAATTTGTGCTGTTAAGAACAATAGAACAATTATGTTGTTTGTCATGTAGCCTGGCTAGCTACAATCACTTTTTTTCCCACCATAATGCTCTACTGGGTTCATGCCACGTTTCCTTTGATTACCAAACACAGTAATCAGAAAAGATGTAACTGGTTTGCTCAAATCAATAAACACACTATGGCCAAAAGTATGTGGACACCTGACCATCACACTGATATGGGCTTGTTGGACATCTCATTTCAAAACCATGGGCATTTAATATGGAATTGGATTCCCTTTGCTGTTATAATAACCTCCACTCTTCTAGGAAGACTTTCCATTAGATTTTGGAATGTGGCTTTGCAGATTTGCCCATTCAGCCACAAGAGCATTAGTGAGGTCAGGCACTGATGTCAGGTGAGAAGGCCTGATGTGTAGTCAGTTTCAAGGTTCAAGGCTTTGTGCAAGTCACTCATTTTCTTTCACATCTGACTTGGTAAGCCATGTATTCATAGACTACACTTTGTGCACAGGGGCAATGCCATGCTGGAACAGATTTGGGTTCCAGCATGATTGTCATGACGGAACAGATTTGGGTTCTTATTTGGGTTCTCATCTGTCCTTTTGTGGAATTTGTACTTTGTTTGAACATTTGTGTGTTCAGTCTGTCTGTTTTAGGCATTTTTGAAAAAAAGAAAATTGGTGGAAAGAGTAAATAACCCACCTTGTTCGTGTTCATGACACCTATGAATGTATTTCGCATGTGCCTTCTTAATCACTGCTGATGACGTGTTCCAGGTGCGTCAGCAACATGAGCTGAACAGTATCAGCCCAAATGCATATAAAGTCTATAAGTCTACACTCTGGGTTAGAAAGAAATCAGACCCAGCATTGCTTGTTCATACAATTTTGTTTGTGTCTTAAGACCATTGGTGGTGGTGTGTTCAGTTCCACAAAAGTCTAGGAAAAGAATGTAATAATAGTAATAATAATAATGTCATTATTGTTTATTGCAACCTCCAAAGATGAACACACATGATATAGTGTAAAGGTTCTGTCAGTAACATTAATTTAAACTTACCCCTTGTCTCTCTCTATATCTATGCAGGTTTTTCGCAGCGGTGAAGGGATGGGCATTCGGCTAGATAGCGCCTCTGCCTTCCAGGGCGCTGTGATCTCCCCACACTATGATTCTCTCTTGGTTAAAGTCATTGCCAGTGGTAAGGACCTCCCGGCTGCCGCTGCCAAAATGAGCCGGGCCCTCGCAGAGTTCCGCGTGCGTGGGGTCAAGGTAAGAGCCCAACACCCAGCTTTAAAGGTCAAACAGGTAACCTATATTCTCGTCATGGGTCTCCAGCAATAAAGCAGGAAGCCCCTGAGTTCAGTAATATTATTAAAGCAGAATCCTTCAGCTGAGGTCTTTGCTGAAGCAAAAGCGCTGAAGCAGCTGCCCTGAGAACGCCGTGCATGTTTAGTGTAAAACAGTTAAAAACGTTTACAGCGCTGATGCCTTTGTCAAGAAAAGATGCACGGCTGAAAGTGGCAGCCTGTCTAATGAGACGCAGCAGGGAGAGGACAGAGTGACAGGACACAGAGAGAAAGAGATGGACAGCGAGTGGTTAAAAGTGAATAGCGTAGATGTTTGCACCGTGTTCTGTTCGTTAGATGTCATGCTTCAGCAGCTAGTTAGGAAACCTGTCTTTTCTAAAAAGGGATGTCACATTATGCTGTTTCCACATCCTGCATTCTGAAGCAGAGCTGAAATTTCTCTACTTTGAAGATGTGGGAGTTCAGAACTTGAGTCTAATTATATGGAATGAGTCACGCTAGCCTGTAGTCAACGCACGCACGCACGCATACATGCGCACACGCACGCACGTGTTCTACATTTCCCAGACAGCCCAGTGATGTCTATAAATTGAATGCAGTGATTGCAGGCCACAGCTATTTCTGCTTGAAGTGTTGAGGAGGGCTTTTTTAGGTTATGTTTTCCCTCAATCAGCTGGAATTAAATGTGTCGTGTTTGTATAATGCTTGTGTGAGAACAGGACAGTCTCATAAGTAGATGTAGGGCTTTGTGCGTCCTCTGTTTAGCAGATCTTTTTGTTTTTTGCAGCTCTGGCTTAAAAATTGACTGAATGCTGCCTTTGATTTAAGTGTGTGTGAGTCTGAATGAGTAGTCAAGCGAGGGAGTGAGAGCAGCTGTGTTAGGGTACAGCTGAGCGCCGAAGTGTAGACAGTCAGGGAACCTTTTAATGTTCCACTTTATTGTGGACCTTGAGTTTTGTCACAATATATTCTCTCTGCCTGGGTCTCTCTTGATCATGTTTACTTTCTGTGAATATACACACACTCATACACATACCTTTCTTCCACTGTTCAGTTAAATATCGGGTGAAAAAGCTCAGACCCTTTTGAGCAGGATGAGAAGTCTCTTTATTCTGACCACACACACATACACAGTTTATTTTCTGCCTCTTTCCACTGTTTCTTTCTTAGCTCCTGTTCTGCTCACATCTCAGTGCATTGTTTATTTCCCATCATGAGCTCAGTGCCCGCTGAGCTGGGTGCTGTTTGTAATAAGCAGTAGAGCAGTAGTGGATCGAATATGCCTACCTTATGCAGGTCCTTATGCAACACAGCCTGACCATTTTAAATGATGACTGAGATCAGTCCCCTTTATGCACATTCTCCCCTTAAAATACATCAGCACTCAAAAACACAATCATATAGATTAATAATTGAGTTTATTATTACAGGACTGATGTATCAAACTCGGGAGCGCTACATTTAAACTCTGTATGTGATCTCACAGAATAGGCACAAAAGCTTGAACCTGTCTTGGTTACTTTTCTACTTGACTATACAGCACAGCAATCTTCAATAGCAGTATCTGATAGCATTCTCACTGAGCACTCTGGACAATCTGGTTGGTTTATGTCTCCACATAAAACCAAATGCTGAAAGAGAAGCAACCCAGACCTTGAAGCCCCTCCATTGTTACTACTGTCATTAGTGTTTTCTGCATGGTGTTAATGAACTGTGGCAGCTATGAGAGAAATGAGGTTTGTGATCTCAGTGCTTGAACTTGTCATGGTCTGATGTTCAACTTATTCAAGGATGACTTGGGATCTGGCAGCGTGGAAATCACTGAGAAGATGACACTGTGATTCGATAGTGAAATACCACTCATGTCCATGTAAGTACCTGATAGTTCCAATCAGAAACATTATCTATACCACTTATCCATCAGGGTCACGGGGGAAGCTGGAGCCAATCCCACCTGACTTCGGGTGGGAGACGGGGTTCACCCTGGGCAGGTCACCAGTCTATCGCAGGGCTAATACAGAGACGAACAACCATTCACACTCACATTCACACCTATGGGCCAGTTGACCTAATCTACTGTTTAGACTGTGGGAGGAAACCGGAGCACCCAGAGAAACCACACTGGGAAGTACATGCAAACTCCACACAGAAAGGCCCCAGTTGGCCGTGAGGTTCAAACCCAGAACCTTCTTGCTGTGAGGCGACAGTGCTAACCACTCCACCACCGTGCTGCCCGAACCAAAATGTAAATGCTTCTAAAGCTAACTAGTTTAATAATGCACTAATCTGTGTGAAAATTATTTTTGCTAAGTTTTTGTGCTAGCTTTGTTAGCAAAATGATAAAAGCAAGCTAACTGTACTAGATAGATACACTCACCAGAGACATTAATGACCTCTGGTACCTTCTTCCAAACTTTATTTTTCTTCGTAGAGTCTATATTAGAGCTTGTAGTGATAGCATAAGATGAAACCATGGTTATAAGATTTTCTTCCATTTTTCTGTCAGACAGTAAATGCAAGCTAGGAAGGAACTCGAGTTGTGATTGGGGACGTTAGGAAACGTCGGACCACTCGCACCGTAAATTTGGTCCAAATCATTTGGATTTGTCTCTTTATGATGTCATACCTAATTCCCATGGGATTGAGAAATTCTCCATTCTTATTGAGCTGTCACTGAAATTCCTGCTCCATGTCACGAATGTCCATACAACATGATGGTAAATGTCACGGATACTTTCTTCTCTTACCCTTCCTCTGTGTAAACCGGAGTCCTGCTTTCTTTTCTTGTTTACTCCTTTTCTTCCATGCTGTTCTTTCCCTGTCTCTCCCTCTCTTTCCCTCTTTTGCTCTTCCTCTTAAAAGGTGAGAGCAATCTCCCATTGCTCCAGGGTGTTTGAATTGCTCCTGTGTATTTTTATTAGGTATCTTTATTAGGCCAATTTATTTAGTACCTTGCCATCGCGGAAGATTCAATTACCTGTTCAAATGCCAGGGCCGAGTTAAGTTCTGCGCAATCCTCTGAGGTATAATGAGCAAACTGTGGCAGGTTTGCGTCACCAGCGAGGTTCTACTATTCAGGGAAAATAGGCAGGATGGTACATGGGTAACTCGGAGGGATAGGAATTAAACAAATGAGATGGATAGAGACGGAAGATGGAGAGAGAAACTAGGACAGGTTTTCTTAGGAGATAATTGATTCAATACTGAGTATTTCTATCGCACTGATTTTGGCCTGTCTAATGACAGTTTTCTGCTTTTTGTGCAAAGTTCAGTAACATAGTTAGAACAGTTAATTTTTTTTTAAGCACGTCATTAGCTGAGGGGAAAGTCCTGTCAAGTAGGGAGTCCTCACTGCAACATCTTTTAAATGGCTTTTGCAATGTTTGAACTGGGGAAAAAAGTATTAATATTGGGTTTTAGCTGGTTTTTCCAAGCTGGAAAATGAAAGTGAGATCAGCCAGGAGTAAAGCCAGACCCTTTTTACAATAGGGTGGCCAAGATAGACCCAATGACTTTATTGGGGTGGCAGTTTAGGGCAGGGCAAAATACTGATCTGCATCCATAGAACATGACAGTTTGGCTGTATGTGTATGGCTTGAGGATGATCCCCATCACACATACAGCTGAGTAACATTTGTTTGTCATCTAGCAAGCTACAAAAAACTACTACTTAAGAAGTATGCTAGAATTACGAATTCAATATAATTAGCTAATGTTAGCTAAAAACAAACTGAAGAAATCCACTGTTATCTTTGAATTATGAACAGCAAAAACATTGGTCAAAGGTTTTTTTTTGTTTGTTTGTTTTTGTTTTTGTTTTAATGTTTGCTTGCCTATTTGCTTGTTGTGATCAGTGGGGCCAGGGATTAATTGGCTTCTGTGTTAGCTAGCTAAACTTGTTTGTTCCTGCACGACATTACAATCATTGACAATTGTTGATATTGGACAATGATGAAAATAACTTCCCAGAATTGTTGTTATTCAAAGTAGCCTATCATGAGTCATTCAGTTTTGTATCATATGACCTTGGTAACTGCACTGATGATGAGGATTACTACTATTAGATTAGATTAGTTTCAACTTTGTCTTTGAGCAGAGTACAAGTACAAAGCCAGTGAGATGCAGTTAGTCAAAAAGAAAGTAGCATTAAGTGTGCAGCGCAAAAGAGACAATGAGGTAAGGTGTCAGTAAAGTGCATAGTGATCTGGGTATGAGTCTTTTTCTTTTCATTTTTTTTTTTCTTTCTTTTCCTTGATGTGTCTCCCAGTATAATAACTGGTAATTATCCATTAGTAACATCTCCTCCTATGGTACAGTTGCTACCCAACACAGTTGCTTCTGGTTTTCTTGCTGCTCATTTACAACCTTTCTGCAGTTTTGGTTTCAAATCTGTCAGTGTTCATCCAGACTTTCACACATTTTTTTTGACAGCGTTGACCCAAAGTGTAGTGTTAGGATGATGTTCTGCAACTGCTGTTATATTACATACTGTAGGACTGCAGTGCTCTGAAAATATCTCAATATCTCAAATAAAGTGGCAGGTACATTTTGGGAATGTGTTGTGCGGTCATCCCCATGCTTTGAGAGAACGTGTGAAAACACCTAGCCATGTCCTATCTGAAGGATTCTGGTAGATACTTTGAAGACAAGATTCACTACTAAACGATTCCAAAATGTGTGACCGACTTTCAGAAGAGACCAGAGGAGGCTGTGGATGGGTGTTAAGGTTTGGATTTTCGGCAAGCTCCTTTTGAAATTTCAAAAGCAGTCCATCCCAGAAAAGAAACACTGACAGCTTTATGACTCCTCACAACTCCCTGATGAAGAGTGATAAGCAGTTTAATAAAGACATGAATATATCTTCTCATGTTCTTATCTTTGGTGCTGCTTCAAAGGCTCAAGCTATGTTGGCTAGACATAGCATGGATCTGAGGGATTCCACACCTTAGCCGCTTACTGCTGCAGTATTCATCTCCTGTTTCTGCTTGCTGTCTTGCTTTGATATGCGCTTGTTGTTTCTCTCCACTTCTTTTACCTTTTCCCAGACTTTTCTTCTGTCCAAGAGGGAAGCTGTTATTGCATGATAACAAGGTGTTGCACATCACTGTCCGGAAAGTGTGCCATGCTGTGTGCCCAGAGGCCATATTGGATTTAAATGGAAACTGTGGGAATGGAAAGAGAGATGGACTGAGAAGAGAATCTCTGCAATAGCAAAGGTATCAGGCAGTGATAGAGAAGCAGCCGAGACGGATCATCTGCAAAAAAAAAAAAGATGGAGGGAGGGTGGAAGAGTGAACGAAAAAGAGCAGAGGAGGAAAAATAACCCAATCACCCTCTGAAGTGAATATGTGAAATTAAATAAAGAAGCAGACTAAATATGCCCTCTTATTGCCCTAGGGAGGGTAGGAATTTTTCTACTATAAGAGGAATTGGTCTCTTAGCAGTTATATCGAGGTCTTCTCCTCCGTTTCTGCTCCCATTGCAGCCCTTGAGTGTCAAATACTCACTCTTAAGATAATAAATGTTTTATTTCCATAGAGATGCAAGATTGTGCTCGTCTGCATTGCTGCTGTATTTTGGTGCCTGTTAGATGCTTCCTGCTGAGAATGGGTGAGTATAACTGAGCCTCTCTCTTCAGTCGGGCTGACCTCATTAAACAAGAATGCGCTACTCAATCGATACATCTCTTTCTTGGAAAGCAGTCAGACACAGATTTGGGGTCTGTTTGGGCTTTATTGGTGCTGTACTGCACATACGAATGTGGACGAGTGCTTTGACTTTCTATTGCATTGATTTAGCTTTGGTTCTGGGGCGATATTGTTCTCCCAGCACATGACCCTGTGGTCTATGCGGTCAATAGTATCTTCTGTCAGCTGGAAGTTCTTATCAGCATTGTAATATGGACCTTCGCAAAGACTTATGCATTCCTCCAACTAAGAGATCTCAACTGTCCTGTTTCTCTTTCCTGCTTGAACGGAAAGAGAGGCCGTGGGAAATGATAACATCATTGTATTGCAAACACTTGTCCTAGTGGGATGAGGCTGACCTCAGAGATAACGGGAGGTATGAAAAAAAAAACCCGTAAAAAGAACAAGCAAAGGTTATTGGGTAATTCTCATCTGGCTAGAGAAGGCTTCTAGCATGAACATGATTTGCTTTTTAAAACTCTCTTGTATTCCTCTCTTGTCCGCCTCACCTCCTCTGTTTTCTCACCAAGCTTAAATTGGAGGCAGAATGGGTACATCATGACCCTTCTGCCTGAGAGATGTCTAAACACATCCGTTCAACCTGTCCTCATCCTTCAATATGACCTGAGATACAGAAAGGCAAAGGAGGTGAGATGGGGATGTGGACAGGACAAGAGCCTTATCTACTTTATTACATGGTTCAACTTTTTTAAAATTCTGTACCCTACGTTAATCTTCGCTGAACATTGTGCTCTAGGTGTCCCAATTAGCACAGCATGCTCTGCACTCGAGTCTACCGAGTGCCAAAGAGCAGCACGCAAGATCTTTATCTTTTCTCAGAGGTGAGGTGTAGCTGTTCTCTATAGACCATGTAGGCTGACACCCGAAAGGCACAAATCGAGCCTTTTGTGTTTGATGTCATTGCAGGAACAGTGTGTGTTGGTGGTAAGTATGCTCTCACTAATGTAGTTTGTGTGGGAGCCAGTATGTGGAGTCGGTCTGGATTTTGAGACAGAATGCACAGTTGGAGATGTTGATGCTGAGACTGGTTTGCTGAGGGTGTGTTTGAAGAGCTAGCTAGAGCCCTGTCAATAGCCAGAAAAAGAGAGGGAGCTACAGTGGGTGCAGCTGCAGCAGAGGTCTCATAGCCAGAGAGAGGGAGAGAGAACAAGCTGTCTCTGTCTGCATAGCTGGTGCCTGTCGTCCTGCATACGTGATCCACTCACCGAGCGCGTGTCTATCAGCGGGGCTTAAATGTATAGTTAGTGATTTTGGCAGAGCTCAATGTTCAGTCCAACACCACTCTCCAAAATACATCCAAATGCTTGTATGTGATTTTCAGGGGATTGACGTAGTTTACACTGCATCTATAGCATTCATGCTTGCTTTCACACATTCTTGTCCTTGTCACATTCTGACTAGGCTTGTGTGATATAAGGATTTAACCCTTCCTACATGATCCCGCATTGCCATGATGTCCAGTAACGTCCCGTTATGTTAATTATTGTGCAAGTTTGCTGTTTACCTATTGAATTTACACGTTGATTTGACAGTTCCCACCCACCAGCCAGCTCTCCCCTATCATACGACAGCTACCAACCACAGAGGGTGTAGGCTAACGTGCTTTGTTTGAGACCCAGCCGAATGTATCTTTTCAAACTGCTGCTTTACAGGGCAGTGTAACACACTTGGAGGAAAGCATTATCTGCCCTCTTCTACATATAAGCATGGCCACATGGCCATGATTGGCTAGTGTCGCTGTGATTGACAGGGGACAGTGTTCACCAGTCCTTCATCCCAGAGAGCATGGTCGATTTTGCTCCCTTGGCTCCTGACTACAGATGTCGGAATTCCAACTCAGGATCACCTGATAGGGTGAACGCATTTCTGTTTTGTCACTCAGTGAATTAAATCTTTTTAAATGGTTAACATGCATGCGATTTTACTCTCAATTTAGTTTTTTACTCCTCACAGCGTACAACCTCAGTATGAACTCATGAGTGTAATTGACTGAGGATAAGCGAGCTGCTTTTTGCTAAATCATGGTTACTCTACACTGCCTGGCCAAAAAAAAAAAACATTCTAATATTTTGTTTGGCCACCTTTAGCTTTGATTATGTCTCGCGTTCACCATAGCATTGTTTCAACAACCTTATGCAATGTCACATTTATTTCCATCCAGAGTTGCATTAATTTTTCGCCAAGATCTTGTTTTGAAGACGGGAGAGTTGAACCACTCCATAAAGTCTTCTCCAGCACATCCTAAAGACATTCAATGGGGTTAAGGTCAGGACTCTGTGGTGGCCAATTCATGTGTGAAAATGAT
>JAOTRR010000022.1:12030594-12044989 GCA_028570945.1 Gogo arcuatus
ATTGTTGCCAGCTGAAACACATTAATCACTGCAGTAATTATCCAATCAAAGGCTCATAACTATTTGCTTATTTAAATCCAGATGGTTACTTTTTTTGGGTCCGACAGTGTAGCTACACACAACCCTTATGCTTTTAGACACTTAACAGGAGTAGTAGAGCTGAATGCTGGTAACCAAATGAAATGAAGCAAGAAAATAATGGCAGACTTTGTTCAAAGTGAAAACTTGTCATGCTCTAATATGGCAATTTGTTAAATTCAAACCAGATGAAATTTCACAACAAATTTGCTGTCATTATTGTGTTTGTTTTATCGTGAATAAAGATTTGTTTAATGGTGTATTGCGATCAGGGAAAATCAATACTGCGCAAGCCAAATTCAGACTACATCCTGTAGGCATTGTATATACACTTCCAGCCCTCACCCCTATTCTATGCATCACACACTATCCTAAGATATAAAGAGGCATCTAACCTGGTTACAGCAGAGGCCTTCTGCAGTGCCACTAGATCATTCCATTACTATTCCCCACACCAATCTTTATCTCTCCCTCCCTTGTTCATGCCAACCTTCTGGGAGCCTTTCTCAGCCCCTTTCTTCTTTCTATTCCACAAACAGTCCCACCATAGGTCTGTCAGAAACCTTATTCTTTATCTGCTCAACATGGGAACTGGAGAAATATGGCTGGAAATAACAAAGACTTGGCAATAAAGCCATGAGTGATGACTGAAGCAGCTTTATGTGGATTTTTGACGAGGCTTTTGTTCTTTCACTTTGACATTTGTGCTTCCTTGGCTGGTCAGTTTTAGCACCAATAAAGAATTTGCAGCAACACTTTGGGAGGAGGCACAAGCATTCATAACACTCTACATGAAACTGACTTTTAGAGCCATCGCAATTATAGCACAAATTGATGTTTTTGAGTATTTTGGAAGAGGACAAAAAGCTTATACTGTGAATGCAAAATGCGCTATGATAAAAGCACACATCACTGCCCACACTCTCAATCAGTAGGCAGGTTTCCATTAAGCTGCTTAATACACAATTTGAAATCGCAAACTAAAAAACGAGTAACTGAAATGCGTGAATTTCGAGGGAAAAAAAAAACCCCTCTCAAATATTGACCAACATGTATGAACTCAAATAACTCGTATCTAAAGTAAAGTTTATACGCTTGCATGAGATGGTTTTTTAAGATGATTCGACAAAGCAGTATTTCTCAAAAATGTTTCGCATTTAAGCTACGGCTATTGCGGTGGATGCGATTCAAATCACTGCCCCAACGTGTATCAGGTCTAGGAGATCCATTGCTATGTTTAATTGGAATGACTATCGTGAGAGGAGGAAACCCAGCTTTAATCGCATAACATCACTGTGTTTTGTCGACTTTTTAAAAAAAAAAAAAAAATTTGCTTCTGTTTTGCGCAAAACTGCAATGGAAACCCGCCTAGTGACAACTCTCCAGAGACAATACCAGGAATACTGGGGGCAATACACATTTACACACACATTCACATCTAGGGGACATTTTGTATAGCCATTCTACCTACCATCACCTACCAGCTATTAATTATTTTGTAAAGATATTTAAACAGTTCTAACAATTTGTATCAAAAGGCTCCATTTCTATTAAATTCGCTTGTGCCTTGTTTCTCACATACTATAGCTTATGGGGTAAAATTGAGATCCACAGTTTTACCACAACTGACAATCTGAATAAATGAAGGCACGTAAACAAACCTTGTAATATTTCAGGAATTGTTATGAAGTCTTCATGTACAACGTTACAAATGCTTGCTTTCCCATTTACCGAAAGCTTTGCCGTGCTCGTCTTCCTTTCTACTCCTCTTTGAGATCTTAAGACTTTTATTACTTTGTAGATTATTAAATCTGTGTCAGCATGAATTCTACTAAATCAATTTGCCTCCAATGTAATTGTTAGCACATTAGCAGCAGAAAGTTTATAACTGTTAGAACAATAACCAGCTGTCAAATATTCATGAGATTCCATGTGACATGTAAGATATTTTCAACTTCATTAAGGGTAAAAAGCTCACTTTAGCAAAGTTTCTATCATGAAGGATTCAGCTTCTTAAAAATAGCAACTTTTATTCCATAATTCAGAATGCCAGTTTGATGTAATACTTTTTTTTTCCGTTTTATTATTCTGAAGAAAACGGACCAGATGAAAACACTCAGATTGTAAGTCAGACCAGTGGAACTACTGATGTATGATGGTAGATAAATAAACAAATACATCCTTTTTAAGTGTTCGTAGTTATAACACTGCATTTCCATTCAAAAAAATCAGTATTAACATGATCATTAAAAAAATAAAACTTTATGATCGTTCACAACCCTCTTCCTTACTGCAGAATGTTTTAGTGGATAATATGCTTCCTCTCCAACATTGATTTGTATTTCTAATATTGTTTCTTGTGCTTGAGCTATTCATTTGCATTCAGAAGCTGTTGCACTGGTATAGGGTAGTGACTGATTTATTGAATAATGTATTAATTGGTTAATTTATCTTGTCGAAACAGAAGCTCCAAGCTGTAATCCCATGTGCTTGGGGCATGTTGACCAAACAAATGTGTCCTTGAATCTCAATTCTGCCTCCAATCTTTTATTTCTTTTGTCTTCATTTTAATTTCATTTGGCTTCCCAGACATTAAAAAAAATAGTAACACCCAACAAAGAATATGTTTTGTGCAATGTACAGAACTCCTTATTACACCATTCTTTCCTGATAACATTTTATTATTTTAGAAATTTTTTTTTTACTTTTGCTTTCCTTGCTTCCATTGTTTGAAAACCATTTACTTTTTCTGTTTTGAGTGGCACGTTAGCTTGGCACATGCTGAACACCAGCTTAATCATTCAGTCTTGCTTTTCTTGCATCAGTCACTACACCACGCTTTCCTCCAGGTCTCCAGGATTGGCATCCATGCTACAGTTTGAATTTGAGTTGGAGTTTGAGTTGTTGGAGGCATAGGCGTGCAGATATCCATGCACCAGTACGTGGTTATACTGCTCGCTCGCTGTGCTGGATGTGCTGGTGGTGGACGCGCAATGGACCAGCATGCTGTGCAGCGACTGACTGCGACGGGTCCAGATGACACTCAGCCGCTTGGCATAGCTGTAACATGTGGTGGTGGTGATGTCCCCTGCATCAAAAGAGCAGCTGCGTTTGGCCCCTAGAACACACCTCTCTCCAGGCCAATTTGAACTCATTTCCTCTCCGACCTGTGCTGTCTGAGTGAGGGCCAGTGTGGCTAAAGATTGCTTTACACCTTGCACCGTGTCTTTGTCTTTTTCTCTCTCCAGAGACCTCCGTAGCTTCAGCTTGCAGTCATGTGTCATAGCTTTGTGTGTCGGGTGCGGCAGGGTGTGTGCGCATTTGGCGGGGGAGTAGTATAATGTCACTTTGTCACTTTCTGGTGTGAAAGAGGCACTGGGTTTGTGCCTCACCAGGTCCATGGCTGAGCCCTGACTGCAATGAGGCTCATTGCTCAGTTTGACCAGCATGTCCCCCTTATGCTTGGCTTTGGCCTGGACCACCCTTGTTTGCTGGGCCAGCAACCTGTTTGGCAAGGCCACCATCATCATGCTGTTATTTCCATTAGTCTGGGCGTAAACATCCACCCCTTTGGCTGGCAGGAACTCGCCTGACTGCCCGACATGGTCTTGACATCCTCCACACACTCGATGTCGCATCATCATAGCCACAGTGAAGACCAGCAATGTTACCACCACCACCCCACCTACCATCACTGTCAGCGTGCCACCGAGGAAGTGAGCGTGCAGAGAGCGGCATTCTGGATAATCCTCTTTAGTGCTGAACTGGGTGCAACCTAACACTTTTGTGGTGGCCAAGGTGGAGATGCCGTCATCAAAGATGGCCAAAACACACAGACTGTAGTCTGCACCAGAGACCAGATTTTTCAGCATGAAACTATTACTGGAAGGTGGCAGAATTCTGCAAAGAAAGAATAAAGAGAAGATGTAACGGATGCGTCATAAACGTGCCCGAGAATTAGGGCCTTGCCAAGCTAAAACCAAAAATGAATGAAATATTAGCCTGTACAGTAAGGAGCAACACAAGTGTGCTAATGATGGGTGGAGCTTGTCTGAGATAGATAGAGAGTAGTTACTAGAGCTGTTCTTTTCTAGTGGAAAGTGCAAGTCAGTATAGTGCAACAATGTGCAAATTAAGAAATTCAAAGGAAATCGCAAGCAATGATGCATTGTTGCAGTGAAGCTGAACCTGTGTTCTCTTGTCTTCACTCTCCTGCATAAATTCCTATTTCTAAATGATCATTTTCTCTGGATCCTGCTAAAACCTCAATGTAAAGCTCTTTAATGCATCACTCCATCAGTGGCTATACAATGCCATTAAGAATATGCTCTGCGTGGCTAAACAAGAATCGGGCATTTGCCATTGAGAAGTAATTTTCAGTTATAGCATAAAGGCCTTGAGCAATTTTTAATCTCCTCTGTGCTGGCTTCAGTCTGCTCTCTCCCCTATTCTTCCCTCCTTCCCTAACTATGCCAAACTTCTTTTGTTGGATTAATTGCATTTGCTGCTGTTCCTCTGATCCCCGGTAAGAAGGATTGTGCGATCATTGAATAAATTCAGTGCTTATGTGCAAAATCAAGCTTCATTGTATTTGTGTCCTGTGGTTCTATTCTTATGGGAATGCATAAAACTGTACTGGACGGATGAACGCTATTCTTCCAAAAGATATTCCCTTACTTGGCCAATTCACACTGAAAGCATCACATCCAAGCATCAAGATGTCATTCAATTTCATTTTAACAAGTGTTTCAATTTACACTGGCTGCATCAGAGGCATGTCAAAGTCGAACCCGTCATCTTTTCGCCCTCACATGTGAGTGAAGTTTCAAATTCCGTTGAAATCATAAAAACCATGCTTTCTATACACTGTGTGCCTTCTATGTTGAGCAGATTTCCTGTTCATGTTTGTTAATTTTATTATATAATCCTGTTTAACAATTTGAGTTACAAATTGGGTGGCATTTGTACGAGAAACTAAGGAAGTAATGAGCAACAGGTGAGTGCAATTAGTAAAGCAGAGCGTTCGATCAGCTTGGCTGAGAGACGGCATGGTTGTCAGTGGGGGATTTGGTAACTCTCAAACTAGGCTTATTCCATTAATTATTAAACATCTCTCTCAAAATAAAAAATAGCCAGAAGTGTATTTACCTACTCATAATTGATAATTGAATGCTGGCGATTAAAACACTAAAATCAGACGTGCACTTTTGGTTCTTCTCCTGCCAGTGGTGCGTAAAGAAATGTATCTGTGAAGTGTCTGATTTGGATGACCTGAGGCCTTTATGCAAAGCTTAAGCAGTGGTTCTGGCGTGAATGCAGCATATGTTGTCAGTCAAAAATCTCCCATAAGTGTTCAATTGCATTGAGATCTGGTGACTGAAGGACATTGCACATGATTACATCATTCCTACTCATAAAACCTTTACTATTCCCCTGTGCTGTGTGCATGGTAAAATTTGTCATCCTGGAAGACGACACTACAGTAAGCGTAGAAATATTTCATTGTAGGATAAGTGATAACCCAGAAGAATGTTTTTATTTATTTGCAGCGAATCTTCCCTCTAAGGAATTTTTTTCATATTCTTATTTAAAGGAGTATATCATAATATGATGCATCTGTTGCAGGATCATACTGTATATCGTCTTGCTATGAATCACATAATTCCTTGAGCTGCTGAAGCATTCTTTTAGCATGTAAGATGTTTATTTACATCTGATTTACATCCTATGACTTCATAACTTGTCTGTCAGTCAAATATCTGGGTGCCTCCACTTAGGTTTGTACATTCTCAATATTTTCAAATATAATTGAATAAAATCGGAGGCGTCTCCTGGACACATTTTGTTTGTTAAATGCAGGTAGTGTAATTATAGATGTTTTCTGCTTACTCATACAGGCTTTGGGTGTTTAGAATGAAAATGTCTGCATGTTGATGAGTATTAGTAACCTATTATATGAGTGCTATTGTTCTGCCCTCCCACTCACCCTTTCATCACTCTGAATTTCATTACTGAGCAACTAATGGAAAAAGAGAAATCTGAGATTTATCACATCTCACGTCTACTCTTTCCTTTCTACATTCAACCCCCCTCTCCATATATTTATTTCTATGTCACACAGAATCAGCTCCCCTCCCTCTCACTGTGCACTATTGATTCCCGTTATAGGACACCAGCTGCATATTGCTCTGTTGTAGTTCCGTTTTCAGCCATTATGTCATAGTGCCTTCTAATGGCAAATCTATTTAAAATGTCTTTTGTTATGCATGCTGTTTTAGTATTTTCATATATTTCCATTGTATTGCATGCGTAAGTGTGGGTAGCCTGTATGCTGGTGCAGACTACATGTGGGTTCAAGTGCAGTTTGGCTTATTTTGACCACCCTAATAGTGTTTTTGAATATGATGAGCTGGAAACTGAGAGACCCTGTGAGGGGGTAGGGTTGGGGAGAAAAGAAATGAAGAAAATTGAGGCAGGTATTGAGCTCATTTCATGCCCCTGCTAGGGATGCAGAAATCAGACTGTCAGTGATGGTTTCTGACCTTGGAAGTAACTTGTGTAGAATTACTGAGACATTCTCGCTACCTCTGTGAACAGCTTTAACATCAACAGTTGCCACAGCCCTGTTTCCTGCCTTATCTCACTGCCCTCTCTTTCCTTTCTCCCTCTATTTACATCCGTTTCAGTCACCCTGATAGGTTGTGGCATGACTCTAAACTCTGTAATTTGTGCTCTTTTAAAGAGTTCATCCTTTCTTGCCACTTTCTTCCCTGTAGTCAGCAGGCCTTCTCTCACTCGATTTTCCCACCTTTAGAGGATAAATATTCTCTAGTGTCTCTGAAACCAAATGATCACTTCTCTGATTTGTTTCTTCTTTCATCACTATTAGCGACTTAGAATTTACATGAGCTCCCATTAATTTGTATATATCAAAATGTGATGACAAGTCATATGTAATTTGTTGGAACGATGAGTTTAGCTATGAACATGTACATACCTGTACACAAGGGCATCATCAGCTGTGCTATTGTACTGAATCTGGTACATCCACACCAAGTAAGGCGTTGAAGTTCTGCCCATAAACCAGTGCACTTGAGCAGAGTTAGATGTCACTTCCCGAACTCCCACCAATCGCTCAGTTCCAGTGCTACTACTGCTTGTTCCATGCTCCCCTTCACCTCCAGTCACATTCCTCACTGTTACCATCCCTCCTACAGCCCCTCCTCTACCACGACTCGTATCAGAGGCACCAGGGTCTCGGGAGTTAATTAGTGGGACTGTTCCATTTCCTCGGTGAGGCAGTGGGATAATCTTCAACTCCACCTGGGCAGTGGACTCCCCAGCTGCATTGATAGCGATGCAAGTATAAGCTCCATCGTCTCGGGCACGGGTTACTAGAAAATCCAGGGTTCCGTTGTAATACGAGTGTACGCGGCTGGAGTTGGCCACAATTCGGTCGTCTGGGGATACCCAGTGGATGACTGGCTCAGGGTCACCAATAGCACGGCACTTAAGCATGGCCCTCTGCCCCTCTAGGACCCACAGCTTGTTGGTGTTGCGGGTGATTAGTGGAGGCTCACATATGAACTCTTCCTCTGGGATGGACCAGAAGTAACGCCCAGCAAGGTGTGTAGGTGTGGCACAGGTCTCCATATCATCCTCACGGATCAGCCTCCGCAGCCACAACAGCTCGCAGTTACAATGCAGAGGGTTTCCACCAAAATTCAGACTAATGATGGCATTGTAGGGTGTTGGGCTGACTACCCCAATTTGTGAGCGAGAGAACAAGGGATCAGGGGGAAGTGTCTGGAGCCTATTTGAGGTCATATCGAGACGAGAGAGCTTGTAGAGCTCACTGAAAGAGCCCTCAGCAATCTGGTCTATAAGGTTGTGGTCCAGGTTGAGGGTGCTTAGGCTGGCCATGTTCTGGATGGCTTCCCAGGGAACCCTGCGAAGGTTGTTGTAGGACAGGTCCAGGTCTTCTAGGGTTAGCAGGAAGTCATCAAAGGCATCAGCTGAAATGTCTGTAAGCTGGTTGTTGTTTATGAAGAGATGCTGAAGATTGAGAAGGCCTGTTAGATCTTGAGGTCCCACCACAGTCAACCGGTTAGTGTCCAGGTGTAGTGACCGCAGGCTTTCCAAATCTCCAAAAGCCAGAGGGCGCAGGGCATGGATAGTGTTACGAGACAGGGTCAGATCCACTAATCCCGTCATGTTGGCAAAGTCAGGCCCACCGACCTCCAGGATGTAGTTGTCTGCAAGACGGAGCTCCACAGTGCGGCGGTCAATATTGGGTGGAACAAAGAGCAGTCCTTTATTAACACAGAGCGTGCTTAGAGACTCTGATAGGTTCCGACACACACAGTGGAAGGGGCAGATGGAGACCATACCCCATGTCTCTCCAGCAAACACAACTGGACAGCATCCCAACAGAACATAATTCACTAAGCCTAACCAGAGGAAAGACCAAGGGCTTATAAGACAGGAATCTGTTCTTTTGGAGCCAATGCATTTTTTCTCATGCAGCTGTTCCGGTGGTAGATCCTTTATTTTGGATATGCACAGCAGTCCTGGACTTGGCATGATAGATTTATTTATTCACAAACCTGTGCGAGAAAGATAAGCCACAGTGTTATTCATCTGATTCATCTCTACAAATTACTTTTGCAGCGCTGGGATTTACTTCACTTGAATTTAGGTAAAATCATTAAAATATTAACAGCTTAAAGAAGTGCTAGCTGGGTACTTTCAGCCTTGGCTTGTACATCTGAATTATTTTTACTGATGTTCTATAGGCTTGATCGTCCATTAAGGTATTCTCAACACAAATGCAGCAGTCATACCACTTTAATTACCAATGCGTAGCCTGTTCTTTCAGTGACAGATTGTGATCACAAATGCAGTGGTCCATTAATTACCAATGTGTCTTGGTGATATCCCAATATGCTCATCCAGGGCCTGGTTGATTACTTTAACTACGTATGAATTAAGAGTGTAACTACAGCAAAGCTTAGCAATGGATTTCTACCATGGTGAAAAATAGTCTGCCTGAATTCATTGGACAGTTGCTTGAAATTCTAGGCATTCACGCACAGGGTTGGAAAAAGGGTGAAGAAATTATGCTTGAGTGAAAGTATAGATAATGTGTCAAAATCTTACTCAATTAAAAGTGGAAGTATCCAGTAAAAAGCTTTTAAATGTAATTGAGTATTAAAAAGTAAACCTTATAACTGAAAAAAATCACGTAATTTCACATTTTCATGTGAAAACAAATTTCTCTTACTTAACTAAAACTGGTGAAGCAATTATGCCATTTTTGCCTGAAAAAAAAAATCGCTCAATCTCTAAGTTTTCTGGTTATATGCATGACTAATGCTACACAGTTTACTAATGAATTAATCAGAAGTAAAATGTAAGTTAAATAACTAACCATTAGCTAGAACTCAACTTACTGCCTAGCCAGTGTTGTTAGCTACTGGAATAGATACTAGTCTTACCTGGCATTACCAAAGAAAACAGATTAACATGTATACCCTGATGATGTCATTAATAGTTAAATATAGAAATATAGCCAGTTAATGTTAGCAAATTAGCGAAACTTACCTGAACATGCGTTTTCAAATTAGATGGATTTCATGCTGTTTCATTTTATACAAGTCTTTGTTAAATGCAGCAGACTAAAACATTTTACCGAGGTAGGATTGGGGGTGCTAATTATCGATACTTGATTGGATGCTGATCAGGAAATGATTGGTTAATAAACTGAGCCTGTTATTTTGTATAGTGTGCAGTCACTAGCTGGATGAGGAAAGAGCAGGCCTTTGAGATTTGTAATGAGTAATTTGAAGGTCTAATTTAAAACGTGAGGAGTAAAAAAAAAAAATGTAACTAAATGACTCCAAGTTTTCGCTTTCAATAATAAAGCATAAATGTCCCAAAAGAATGCTTAAGGATAGTAATGAATACAATTACTCAAGTATTTTACACAGTTGCAGTAATAATTTACTATCGTGCTAAGTAATGTGAATAAGAAGTGGTCCCTGTGTGATTGCCTGAGACAAGAGCTTGTGTGATCTACCACAAGTAAGTGATGAATGATCTCTTGTATATCACAGCTGTGAGATTGGATGATTATTTGTGTCTGTGTACACAAGCAAATTTGGTTTACTTTGGCTCTGTATCCTTTTGTTTGTTCTCGACTCTATTGCCTGCTGCTTTCCTCCAGTGGTCTGATTGCTCCAGTGCTCTGATCCATGACTGCCTAGTGCCTGCATGTGTGCATGCAGGGTTTTGTGTGCTGTGTCACGGTGTGCGTTATAACCCTGTCAGTGTGTAATGAAGCTGGATTGCTTTTTATGAGTGTGATCAAAGCTCTGCGGTTTCTAATACCCCAGTAGCTCGGATGCTTGAGTGGATTTAATGTGCTGCAGTTGATGGGATTCTTATATCAGAGTGTTGTATGCTCCTCTCTGTCTTTATTTGACTTCTGAATATTTGATTTTATGGGACTCTGAGAGTGATTTTTGTGGAGGGGGTGGAGAGAGCGGGATTGTGAGGGTGGCACCAATATAACCTGTGAGGAACTACATGCAAATCAGTTAGCTTAGTTTGTGTGTGCACCATCAATCAGGTGTTGAATTGTATGCTTTATTATAAAGGTTACCTGAAAAAAAAAAAAAAAATTAAGCCTAGTCTTGAATGAAAGAGTTTGAGTGATTCATTACTAGTGACAACATGATCTATCCAGGCATTAGGTTTTCTATCCTAAAGAAAGCGTTCTGCAAGCATCTGGATAGTATCATGGAATTTCACCTGCCGTGTGTGTGTGTGTGTGTGTGTGTGTGTGTGTGTGTGTGTGTGCGCGCGCACACGAGAGATTCTTCATACCTGAAAAGTCTGTGTTGTATCAAGATTTAAAATGATCCCTTATCCTGCCCATTCTTTTCCACATGATGTCTTGCAAATATTTAAGAGGAAAATCCAAGGGACAGAGTGGTGTAGGCCAAACTGAGAGAGCATTGATTATTTTTTTTTCCACCTTGAATTTCATTACGTCCAAGCTTCTTCATTCCAGGAGTTGACCTCAGCAATTAACTGGTGACCATCACATTTTTTCCCATGATGTCCATTTCCCCATGGAGTCCTTCGCAGTACCCATAGCGTTTACATACAGGTTGTATGTATAGGCATAGCTCATTATTGGCATTGATTATTCCTTGTTGAACTGTTATTTGTTCTTTTCTTTTTTTTTTTTTTTGAACTCATATATTCAAGGTAAAATTTTCTCCATCTGTGTCAGAAATCACACATCACCTCACAAGGCTGCACAATTTTTTTTTTGTAGCATTATTGAGACCTCTCCCCAGCTACAGAAGGGCTGCAGTTTGTCAGATCGGGTTGGTTGCTGGATGATAGCTGGCAAAAAAACAAAACAAAAAAAAGAAATCAAAACACACAAAAACCCCCAACATATTAGACATGAGTGTTGTGAATGAGCTATTGATCTTCTGTTTCTGTCCTTCCTGCCATTGCTACTTTGATTTTAGAATCTCAGTGTAAGCTTAAATACATGTGCTGTAGCCTTTTGGCATACATGCTTAAGGACTTCATTAATTATTCATATTAACCAGGAATTTTAAACATTCAGAAGAGAACTTCTCTTCATTCAGCATGATTAGCTTTAGAGGTCGCCAAATTAATTAATAAAAACTGATGCATTAAAGCAAGTAATCCAATTAGGCAAGCTATCATCATCCCTGTGGGCTGTGATACAACCGTGTGCGTGTGTTTGTGTGTGTGCGCGTGTGTCCACATGCATTTCAGCTTGACTTAAGGTGCATCTATGAATAACTATAAGGTACATTATGAAACTTGTATTTCTCTGCATGATTGTTTGCTTTGTGTTGTGATTATCAAGTAGCACATCTGTCTCTAGTTATTTTTAAGAGAGATCTCTCTCTTATCTATTTAATCCAGAACACAAATGCACACAGGGGAAGCCAGTCTCACCTTTTCACTGCTCTTTATATCCTCCCAAGCGAGTTCTAGTCCTCTCCAGAGAACTGGAACATTACCCCTCTGTCAGCTCTCCACGTTATACTTTCCTTTATGGTAACGTCTTATGGAGCTTCCTGGCATCCGTGTCCTTATTCCTGCTTCTGTTTTGTCTCAATCCTGCAAACGACTAGGCGAGCTTGTGACTCGAGATCACTAGGGGACGTTTGTATAGAGTTTGTGCAGCGCTGCCGATTGCTGCTGCACGTTTGCGGTCTTAGTCATCGCTTCGTTTTGCCATCCTGTCTCAGGTCCAAGCCGCTCCGATTCGTGGCTTTTGGCGCAAGGAGCGTGTTGGTGTCGGAGTCTGTGTGCGAGAGTGAGTCTGCAACGTGCCTGCTACAGCGAGGAGAGAAAGGGGAGAGTGAGAGTGTGAGGGAGGGAGGGAAAAGCGAGAAAGGGAGGGGGCAGAGCAAGAGCCTGGAGCATCCTTTGCTTGTGATGCGAGGAGAGAATCAGAGGGGAGAAGGAAAGGAAAAGTTAAACAGAGGCAAGTGGAGGCAAGGGCTGCATTGGGAAGGAACTGGTTTACAGACTGAAGGATATGGGAATGTAATTGGTGGAGGACTATCCCACCTGCTCATCTGTACCTCTGTAACAGCAGGGCGGCTGTTCAGGAGTGTGGATGCGAGCTGATTGATGATCTATCAGGAACCTGCCGAACTTAAAGGCTGGATTGTTCTTCCTACCAGAAAGGATTCTGAAGCATTCGTATGGTCCGAAAAACGCTTCAGTCAGGAAGGAGTAAGGAAGTTTGACTTATTTCAAGGGTTTCAAGATGGCTAGTTACCTTTTTAAAATTAGTTCGCACTGTATGCTACTGTTTCATCTTAAAGAGGAAACTTTTTCCTGTTGACTATTTTTCTATATCTTGTTTCATGGACAGCTTGCAAATATATCCAACTTGACTTTCACACTAGCGAGCATCATTTTCTGTGTATGGTGCGTAACACGGAGCTGTGATTTAATGAGAGTGATGAGTGACAACGCCACAGCTCAACAAGCAGCATTTGAATTGAGATTTTGTCACTTCTATACCAATTAGCAATAAAACTGTGATGCAAAAAAAATCCAAATGATTTGCTCAAACTTATAGAAGTGTATTGCTGCAATGCCAGAAAAAGAAATGGATCAGTATCATGTTATAAAGTGAAAAGTTTGTTCTAACATGAAGTTTTTAAACGTTTTAACAAAATATTTTCACGTTATAACAAGAGATTTTGTACATTATTAGGACATACAAACTTATCATGATGTAACAAAACGTTTCATGTTATAACAATATACTATTTTTGCTATAACATAAATGAAAATATCTTGTAACATGAAAAATCATCTTATCACAAACTTTTCATGTTATAGCCTGACACTGGTCCATTTTTCTTTTTTGGCATGGCAGCAGTATAATTCACAGTATAATAGACCTGCAGTCTAGTTCCTGTTTGTTTGATACACAAAAATTGGAGAAAAATGTAAAAGTGTGGTTTCATCTTATTTCATAACATGCAAACTCTTATTGAATGTGTATAGAGGCATTATCAAAGAAAAAATATTGTTTTTGCCTTTAAAGTTTTGAGTGAGTGTAGCTAGTACAGAGCTAGTGCTTTGGTAATCTGCCTCTAAAACTAGTTTGAAGCCTGGCATGTAACATGAAAATTGAGCTTGAACTTTTTAAATGAAGGTGATGCGCAAGAGTCACAGTGGGCTATATATTTTGAGTGTTACTGTTTCTCATTGGAGAAAAATAAAAAGACTCAAAGTGCATGGTCACAATTGCAGCAGTAGAAGTTACTCGACACCCACAAGAGACTAACTACAAGAAACACAAGTGATTTGTCACTTGCTGTTGTGAACATAGTTTTTATCACATCTACTATACTGGAAAAGAACATGCCTCTTCCTGGCTTTTCATTTGTTTTGGTTTTAGAAGACCCTAAACTTGTGGTGCTTTCCAGCTGGAAGGTAGCACCCTAGGCATTTTTGGGCAGCATCTACACACACTGACAGATAGGACTGTCCCAGTTGGAAGGCAGCTGCCTTATTTTGGCCAGATTTTATGGCAGCATTACACATATTCTGCTTGGGCAAGGTTTTACACACTTCAGAAATCGACACAGGCAATGCACGTTAAAGTGGGCAAGGCTGTGTGGCAGACTCGGATAGGATAAGTGTGAGTGAGTGAGAGAATCCGCAGTCTCTCTCTCTCTTTTTATTTTTTGTCACATGTACTCTCTCAAGCACAGCGAAATTCCTCTTCTGCATT
>JAOTRR010000022.1:12132488-12168474 GCA_028570945.1 Gogo arcuatus
TTCTGTAAAGCTGCTTTGCAACAATGTTTATTGTTAAAAGCGCTATACAAATAAATTGACTTGACTTAAGCTTCCATTACTTTGATAGACCAAACTCTCTATGATTGAAATGGGAAAAGAGTTTATTTAATCCATTTGGTTTGATTTGGTTTATTTAAACCATTGTTTAATTGTTAATACATTTGAACTTTCTAGATTCAGTAGCTCAGTGTTATACCAGCAGATGTCAGGCTATGATCAGTACATCTGCAATAGCCTGCGTCTTTCATGCTGGATCCCATTGTACAAATAAATGTAGACCTGGACAACAGTGAAAAAGCCACATGTATCTTAAGTTAAAAATACAAATAAAATCCATTAAATGAAAATGAGTATAGATAAAATTAATTACATGTGCTTATGACAAAAGCATTGATGCAATGTAAAAACTGTGTCAGTGCTCTATCATTTGGAACTGAATTAGTGCCTTTGTGTAACATAGTAGATGGATAATCTGTGTTAAAGCAACACTGTAATGATCAGATACAATGATATAATGCGCAAATATGGCTTTCTGGATCTTTCCACCTTCCCATCACTTCATGTTAGCAATATACTCTTCTCTGGCAGAGCCCCTAAATGAAATCCCAGCTAAAGAAAGTCTGCTAATGCAGCATGTAATTGGCCTGGTGGCCCTTGTGTGCTATTCGCCATCTTCGGATTATGAGCTCTGCGCCCTGCAGCGCTCTCCATCCTGCTTTGCTCCTCTTTGCTGCTGCCGTAAGTAAACCAACCACACAAGATTTGGGTTCCGGAGTGTTTTTGATGGATAAATATCTGGATTTGTGTAGAAATGGTTGGTCCTAGAGCAATATGTACAACAAAAATCAAAGCTTCCCCAAAGGATAAAACTGTACTCCAACAATTTAGCAAGAGTGTATAACGTTGAGTAGCACCAGAGTGGCTTTAAATCCTGGATTATGTTCAAATGGAGTATCGAGGCAGCCATCTTAACCAACAGCTTGAAAGTCTGTAGCAGGGTAAGATGGAAGAGGAGGCTTGATGAAGTAATAAATCTACCACATCAAGCCTTTTAACATTGGTCTATCTCTTTTCTTTAGCTATTCAGAGAAGGGAACTAACTCTTAGTCTAAATTCCCTTCTTGGCAGGCTGTTGAGACTCCAAAACAAGCCTGTATGCAGGGCTGTACTTGAAGAGAATGAAGTAGAAACATCAGGAACGTTTCCTACCGGTACTCTGGATCAGAAAAAGGACATAATATTTTGTTGTTGTTGTTGTGCCAGAATTATCCCTGAAGTGTGGCCTACAATATCCTGACTAAAAAGTAAAGTGATAGCTCTCTGCTTTGTTTACTAAACCAATCACAAGCTACAAAGAAGATGGAATTAAACCTACAGTATTGGTTTGCAGGACGACTGAATCATTTCCACCCTGAAGTGACACTATGTGATGACTAACTCGCTTCAGCTAGTGATTCATGAAACAAGCGCCCATTTTCCGCCTCTCCTCCCACCTCCATTTTATTTTCTCCATCTCTCTAATTCCACTTCTGCTTTTCATGCGTAGATGTTTCAGAGACCTGACAGACACGGAGAGAAATGCTGCACGTTTTCACTCATTCTCGCAACATTTCTAGTACGCAGATACTCAGAAAACGGAGGCAAATGAGAAAATATTCATTTAATATTTATATGGTGTGGATTTTAAACTTTAATGTGTCAGAAGACCAAATGACACTGCATTAATATTCTAGATGGTGGAAAAGATAATAATCGCAACAAGGACATCATGATGTACCTTAATTAGGCCTTTCTGTAAAAAGAAACTGAGAAATATGAGAGGGTTTTTTTTTGCTGTAATGTAAGATGCTGTTGATCCATGTCATTGTCCTGTTGCATAATCATACAGTACGTGTCAATAACAATGATGCCACCTGCCAGTCAAGAACCTTTTCACAAGTCCAAAGCTCAGCGCTGGTGTCTAACATATGAGGCACGACAGCGGTAATTTGTGCAGAGCAAAACCAATTTCCAGTGACAGCTAAGTGTGTGTGAAAGTGCACTCACTGCAAGCTGACCCTTTAACCAAGGCACCAGTGATTGATGGGATTAAATTGCAGCTACAATGTCTATCTGCACAGCTGCTTTTTCCCCTGATCTGAAAATAGAGCTGGCAATTGCTCAGCTCTACCAGGGCAAAAACAATGGCCTTCTAATTTGTTATCTTTCAAGTGCCTTCTGCCTGAATGTCTCTACCCTCCAGTGAGTCATGTTTCCAGAAAAATAGTGAGGCATAAGAATAGGATTAACTCTTATTTGGTTAATTTTGTAAATCTAAAGGGGTGGCACAGTGGTGCAGCGGTTATCACAGTCACCTCACAGCAACAAGGTTCTGGGTTTGAACCTCCAGGCGACTGGGGCCTTTCTGTGTGGAGTTTGCATGTTCTCCCCATGCTTGAGTGGGATTCCTCTTGGGGCTCTGGTTTCCTCCGACAGTCCAAAGGCAAGAGCATTAGGTCAACTGGCCATAATTGGTGGCCTATATAACTAAATTGCCCATAGTGAGTGTGAAGTTATTTGTCTCTGTATAAGCCCTGTGATAGTTTGGCAACCCGCCCAGGGTGTACCCTGCCCGAAGTCAGCTGGGATTGGCTCCAGCTTCCCCCTTGACCCTGACAGATAAGCGGTATAGATAGTGGATGGATAGATGGATGGAAATCTAAAGGAAAAATCCTTCTAATAATTGTGGTCTAGGTTTAATGTATTTTATATTTATTATATGCCACATTGCTTTTGAATGCTTGATACTGATTGCTCAGAAGGTGCTGATTCATTTTCTACACTATTAGCTTTGACGGATTTCTATAAATACGTTTGTCGTCATGTCTATAGTAACAGCTTGCACAGGGACCTGTATGGCGGATGCTCCATATAAACTGATCTGATTATTCATTGAGCTGGAGCCAATCCCAGTTGATATTGGGAGGGAGGCGGGATACACCCTGGACAGGTCACCAGTCTATCACGGAGCTAACACAGAAAGACAGACAGCCATTCACACTCATATTCACACCTATGGGCAATTTAGAGTAGCCAGTTGACCTAATCTGCACATCTTTGGATGGTGGGAGGAAACCAGAGCATGCAGAGGAAACCCACACAGACACGAGGAGAAAGTGTAAACGTGGCCGACCGGCAGGTTCAAATCCAGAACCTCTTTGCTAACCACTGCACCACTGCGCCGCCCCAAAAACACGTTTAATCATTGATTTGATTTGCTGAAGATAATTGAGAGGAGCTGTTTACTTAGCATTTTTAGGAGTCGTCTCCAGTGTCAGCACTTTGTAAGAGTCAGAGGTAAAGCTGTAACTTTAAGCTTTCTGACACTGGAGAGTCTTCAGGACAGAATGCTTTGCGATTTCTCGGGAACACAACAAGCTGCGTTATTTGTTTTATTTTGGTTAGTATTAGATAAAACCCATGTAAACATGGTGAAAACATACAAAGCTCCAGAGTAATCAGAGCTCATTTTATTAATTTGACAGAAAAAGGTGGCCATTACTTGACCTGCAATGCTTAGGCAGTGCAAGAAAACACTTAAGGGTAGCATTTTTTTAAGGTGCATTTTTAACTCGGATGTATTCAGTCAGAAATTTCAAAAATCTTTTGGCTTGTTTTCCAGCTCAATAGTATGGATTTCTTGGATTTCTTCTCACTCTATGGTAGTAGATATTCAAAAGGTGCCTGCAACAAAAATAGCTCAAGCCACTGGGAATCAGCTTTAACTTATCATACTCAGTGGGGAAAGCCTAGACATCCCGCAGCTGAGCAAGAACCACTAAGGGAGAAATAATCTATTCTGGGAAATTGGGGGGGGGGGGGGGGGAAAGAAAAAAGAAATCTGCTTGAATTATGAATCAGGCCCTTGATAGAGAGGAAGCAGGATGCCAAATTGTAAATTAAGGAAAAGGAAAGGGATGAAGGGACCACAGGGTGTATTGTGCATATTGCCTTGCAAGAGAAACATCTTGGCAGTCATGTGATAGTCAAAAGAGGCTTCACCAGATGAAACAGGATCGTCATGCAGAGCTTGCATTATACATCGAGTACATTATTAAACACCAGTTTTTGTGCTGACCCTTTATTTCTGCTCCCCAGTAAAGGTCAGGATTACACCATCATTTCTTCATGTACATCTGGAGGAAGAAGAATAGATGGAAAGTCCCTGTGCAGAACCTCTAGGGAGCAGGTGTTAATCCGAAAAATGTAATAGAGATAAATCATGTGAGCTATTCACATGATTCAAAGCCTGACCTCTTATATTTTTTGCCTTTTCTTTCATCATTACTGCTGTGCTCTGTGTAAACCTCTATAAAAGGTATACTAAAACCTTTACTGTGAGAAGGCACCTTGTGGTAATGGCAATATTAAACACTATTTCAGTGCAATAAATGCTTGGTCCCCTTGACTATCGCTTGAAGCTATGATTTTTTCTTCCATCCAGTGCCATAATGACAATAAAGGACAGCGTGTTTCATCAGCTTTATGTCTCACACCATCACTGTCACAGATTTGCACAATATTTGCTGAGGCACTTTTGGCTAATCTTATTAAGGGTCATTCTAAAGATACTCTCTCTCTCTCTCTCTCTCTCGTGTGCTTTGCTTTTTTTATTTGTATTCTACACTCCAGAGCATCCTCTCTCTCTCTCTCTCTCTCTCTCTGTAATGAGTATTTTGCTCAGCTGTGCAGTTCATCAGGCTTTGGAGGAAATAAGACCAAGTGGGAAGCCATCTGTCAAACACTGGTTTCATAAGAACTTCCTGTTTTTGTCTTCCTTTCAAAACCCCTCTGGAGGTAAAGACATTATCTTTTAAAACTTCAGGCTCATTAAAGGTGTCCTCAGAGAACCAAATGTTTATAGATACACTGCATTCAGATGAATTCAAAGTGTCCTGTTCGGTTTCAATTGTATGATTGTGTGTGTTGCTAGAATTAGAGATAAGATCAGTAATATTTAAATCAATGCAAGTTGTCCTCACATTGTAGCAGCTGCAATAAAATATCCTCTTAGAGGGAAAAACTTTGGTTTTTGTTGCTCTACCCTTGGTACACGGGAGAAAAAGAAACAAATGATGCGGATCACAATCATAAGGAAGTGTCTCTACATGCGGATCCATCATGTTGTCCGTCAATTCACAACGCTCCCTCTTTTGCATGAGGGAACCCAGAAAAAAGTGTTTCAACCATAGTTTAAAGACGCTAATTTTTAAAACATGAAATAGTCGTAGTTCCTGTAGCAGATCCTCTGTTGTGGTTTATCCAATCACAGGCATTTATGTAAATTATTAAGCTAAAGGCAGCTCATCAGACCAGAGTCTAACTACAAGGCTAGAGACATTAGCTCAGAAAGGGGAGAGTTTTCACACACTTTCATAAATGTTTTATTTTATTTACTTTCTCTAGACTGATTATCGAAGTACGGAGCCCCCTGAGATACTTTTGCATTAACCCTAACTGCAAGGTTAGGTAAAAGTATTGTGAGGGAACACAAAAGTAGCTCCAAAAAATCCCCACCACGACCTTTAGGGGGCTCCATACCGAAGTGATGTCATGGTTTGTATAAAAGTCGATGAAAACAATGTTTAAAGAACAAATGGACAAAGATGTGTGTTTATTTCCCTCATGCCAAATTCATGGCTCTTATCTTTTCAGAGTCTGTGGCCACATTTACCTGCACACATTTTTTACATTCAGATTGAATTCATTCTGATTGTACCGTTTACATGAAAGCAATCAGATAGATATGTGCGTTTATATATGTCCCAAGCCCACAAGAATTCCTGATATGTGCACAATGCTGCATAGCTGGCTTACCCTGCTCCGTAAAGATGGACATGGCGAGTATTTTAGGCAATCGTATCGTGTTTCTTTTATCTAGTTTATTTAACCAACAATTGCAAAGAAACCTTCTCCTCGTAGAAGTGCTGAACAGAAGGCAGCAAGCACAGATTAATTTGTTGCGAAATATTTATTCGGTTTGGGTTTTTAAACTGATTATAACTGGAATATTATGCTCCATATATAAACCCGGCCTGCAGCGCTAATCAAAATGTGATGCACCACTACAGAACAGAACATAGTTACTTTGAATCATCTTAGAGTATTAAAAGAATTATTAGTGGTCAAACAGAAAAGATATTTGTTGTTGCCATGCACTTATGTTAGCTGCTTACCTGGACTTTTGTAAGCAAGGAATTTTATATAACTGAACCTTTACACATTATAGTTTAATACTGATTTAGCCGTTCTAGCTTGAGTAGAATGTGTGAATTTGTTTAGAGGGCATGGCTTCGGAGACAACACCACAAGGAGGAACTGTAGTTGCTTGAATTTCATAACAGCTAGCTAGCTAACTTCCATTAAATTGCTCACTCACTACATACAACTTTACCCTTAATCACCTCTAGCAACTGTGATTCCTCAGTGTTTAGTGAGAAGATTAAAAAAAGACTGTTTTCAAAGACAACAAGGAGAACTTGCTTTGACTGTATAATATACAATTTCAACTTTAATGTAGTGTTCCATAAATAAGAAACCAGCGATTATGCACTACAAACAGAGACCCGTTCTCCATTCACCTTCACAGAACAACTTCAGTGAGTTGATACAAATTCACGCCATCCTTGCACACATACATACATACACACACACTTAATTACAGCATTAATTGACAAATTGTTCTTTTGTGATAATAGCAATGCCTGTAGCACATCATTGTAATTCGTTTACTCAAAATATAATTTTGTCTCCAGTACAGTACCAATCCAACAGTAATATCATATACTGAAATTAAGAACACTTGGCATTTAAAAAACAATGTCTCTTAAAGCAGTAATTTATCAAATAGTAATACATAAAAAAAACACGAAATTGTCACTTTGTAAATATTTGAGTGTTGTGCTTAAAGAAATGAACCTAAATAGACAAACACGCACTCTCACACACACAGAAAAGACATGCTTTAGATTTGAGGATCACAACACCACGTGTGACAGACTGAAATACGCACAGCATACATTAGTAAACTGACGCACAGCGATGAAACAAAGCATGCAAGAAAAGGACAACACCTGTCCCTCTTATACTCGAAGGATTTGTATGCATTTGTTTGAAAAGAGTATGTTTGTTAGCATGTGTGTGAGGCCAGGAAACATGCTTTTGGCTAAATAATGAGCATTGCTTTGTGCTTAGTCTATGTGTCATTATAAAACATGGCTTTAGGTCAGAGGTTGCAGCGTATGAAACGGAAAGGAAGATCAGAATGCATCAGCTGTTCTTTTTGTCTGTTCTCCGTCTGTTATAATACAGTACCAGTCTTGATGCAGTGTAGGGAAAGTGTACTAATCCACACACCCCACTGATCAGAGACAGCATTATCCACATAATTCTTACATCTAACATGCTGTTATCTCTAATTAGATGAAACCCATTTCCTGTCCTGAAGGAAGAATGCATATTCTAAGAATAAATTCTGAAGACTACCAACTGTATCACCAGCTCCTGCTGAAAACAAATGTTTGATAAAGAGGCCTAACTGAGACGACTCCTTTACATTTTAAGAAATGAAAGGCGCTGCACTGGCTTTATCTTTCTACACAAATCAATTGCTGCCTCAGTCCCAAAAGAGTATCCATGTGTTGGAGGAAGAGTGCTGATCTAGGATCCTTTTTTTGGCATCTATGTCTTAATGAACATTCGGAAGGAGGACTGCTCTAAAGCTGTATCAGCACCAGTACTTGATTTGTGCCAGATCTTCCTGAAACAAGATCCAGTACCTCTCGGATTTGGATTGCCTGTGTTCAGGAACTTATTTATGTGGCTCAGACCCCGCTAAAGCTTTTTTAATTTTAATACAAAAAAAAATTCCTTCTGAAAATACAGTTTCCATGATGACCAACTGACAAGCCACGTGTTTTCAGTTACATGCTCATGCATCATGGGTATGGCCAAAAAAGGCAACTTTGTCATTTTTTAAAGAAGTAAGAAAAATAATATAATAGGGCAGAACAAAACATAAGGGAGGCGTCATTTCTGTTTCGGAAACTTGTTGGCCCATTGCTCACAAAATTCAACCCTGTGCCGGACATGTGCTTTCCTGAACTTGTGAATCCTGACCAATGATGGTTTAAAAAAAAAAAAAAAAAATGGAGAGCATACCATCTCTAAAAAATTAAGCAACCCCAGGTCTAGCACCCCTGCTGGCTGGCTGCGGTATAATGTGTAGCTCTGCCCATCCCCATGTTTCAATAACAAAATAGCATATTTTCCATGTCTTTTTTCTCATCTAAACTGTCTTTCCATCTACAGTGTCTAATTTGAACACTTAGCTTTCCCTATGCTGATATCTGCACATTTTTTATTTCCCCCCAGAAATTAGTTTTCAAAATGTTATTGTACTATAATGTAAAAAGGCAGGGATATACTTGGGAATGAAGTGATTGACAGCCTTGGCGACGGGCTGGACCTTGTTATTAGGAGAAGAGGGCAGGCCTACCAAATGAATAGGCATATCTGACTTTGACTCTCGTCTCTAGGGCACAGACTCTGGAATTTTGGGTTCATTTCTATATTACGGAAGGCCATGGAGCCACGCCATCCATGTTTTTTTAGTCATTGATCCTGACATTAGAAGGAAACTGTACTACATTGTAGAGTAATGCGAATAATTAGGCAGGTGAAGAAAGTAATTTTTCATTGATTTCAGTATTCATATTTTTATGTTCATGTCATGTTGTTCATAGTGCGTAATATACTTTTGTAAGACCCAGTATTCTAAGTAGTTTCATAACATGAAGTGAAAGCGGGGTGGCACAGTGGTGCAGCGGTTATCACAGTCACCTCACAGCAACAAGGTTCTGGGTTTGAACCTCACGGCTGACTGGGGCCTTTCTGTGTTGAGTTTGCATGTTCTCCCCGTGCCTGAGTGGGTTTCCTCCCACAGTTCAAAGACATGCGGTTTAGGTCAACTGGCTCCTCTAAATTGGCCATACATGTGAATGGTTGTTTGTCTCTGTGTTAGCTCTGTAATAGATTGGTAACCTGCCTAGGGCGAACCCCGCCTCTCGCCTGAAGTCAGTTGGGATTGGCTCCAGCTTCCCCCACAACCCTGACAGATAAGCAGTACACAGAATGGATGTATTGATGGAGTGAAAGTGGTTGGGGTGGAAAGGAGAAGGTTTGTAAATGCAACTGCATTTCAACCTGTGGCTCTAAAATGACAAACTGCTCCTTTAAAACTCAAACCACACCCTTATTCCATCCTAAACAGAAAACCTTAAATTAATTAATCCCTTGTGACAAGAGTCAGAGAAAGAGACAGTAATGGTCTTAAAAAAAAATTGAAACCCAGAGAGCCTGCTATGCGTTCTAGCACACTGACATCAGACAACATGACTGAAAGACAATAACTCTGAGATGTTGCCTAGCAACAAGAAGCATAAAAAAAAATATTCACTCATGATGGTTTTTTTTTTTTGCACCTGGGATCATGTAAAAGTCATGGAGTACAAACACACGTTGTGCTAAAAATGCCAAACAAAGTTGAACCATGCTCATGTGATGCTGGTTTCTGGAGCTTCTACAGATGATGTGGGTCTGAAAATTGAAGAGATGAGAACGTTCTGGGATTTCAGTGAATAAATAACCCCCCCCCCCCTCTCTCTCTCTCTCTCTCTCTCTCTCACTCACTCACTCACTATGGGTCTCTGAGACGAGCAGGAAGCTGAAAGCCGACACTTTGCTTTTTTAACCCTTTTAAATCCACCTGACGTGCATGAAAAAATAACAAGCTCTTTAAAATTCATAAAGCTAACTGTGCCTTAAAACATCTACAAGAACTAGCCTAGTGACCAGTGACAGCAAAGAGCAGCTAAATGTCCCAGCCAGAGTAACAAACATTCTGAAGATTTCCGGAAGCCTGGCTGCGCAGTACTAAAAGAAAACAAAGTCCTATTAGCAAAGACATCATATGAATGTAATACTGAACACTGCATTGGGGCGATATGAGTCATGGGAATAACATATCCGGGGGTGAGAAAGGAAAAGACCAAGACTGAACCTGATGCGATGAAGGAGGCTCCTGGGTTACTGGAACCAAACCAAGTCTCATTACTTAAGAAACAGATGGAAGTGTGCAAAAAATATAAATCAATTTGAAATTCAATCCAAAAGGCATTAAGCAGGCGCAAAAACCAAAATGAAGCCGCGGTGATGCAATCTGGAACAACCAGCGCCTTGTTAATCACAAACAGGGCTGGATTAATGGGATGAAGATTACAGCTCCACATTTCAAAAATATTCCAGTCTAATACAGCAGCAAAAAGTTGACCATATTCATAATGTCTTTAAATGCAATTTATAACCCTCTGAATCAATCAAAGTCATAATGCTATGGAAGCAGGAAAGAAGCTACTCGTCATAGCGGAGTATGGTCTCTCTTTCTTATCTCAGCATCTGATACACACAAACCCAAGCAACACAGTATTCTGCACTCAATAGTACTCAGTAATACTAATGATGTGTTCATGGGAGGTATACGGAAGCTCATGAGACTTGAGAAGTCACAGGGTAAATTTGCTGTTGAAAGTAATCACATGTGAATGCAACACTATAGCAGCATTTTCTGGACTTTGTTCAAATTTAAATTCTACTTCGAAAATGATCATTGCAGTTACATGTCCCTTATGATTGTGCATGATTTGAGACACAAACAAGCGAATGTTGCCATATAGCAACAACATTATTTTATAAAATCATAATCAATTTTGGAAACCTGTTAGGTGACAGATTATTATGTTATGTATAGTTTTGACCAACACAACACCTTTGTTTCATCCCCGCCCCTTATCTATCCACCTAGCCCCGCCCTTTAACTCTTTAAAGACACCCAGTTGGTTTTCACATTAATATGGTAAAAATATTGTTACAGTTCAGTTGCATGTATGAATTTTGACAGCAAAACAACTCCATAGTCATGTGTATGTATTGTATGTACGCGTGTGTTTTTGCAGTTTTTTTTTTTTAAATACAGGATCAGGGAGCAAACACACCAGTGACCATGCTAAACCCACCAGTGTCACTTTGCTTTTTCCTCTCAATACCATATTCCTTGTCCATAATCTCTCTCTCTCTCTCTCTCTCTCTCACACACACACACACACACACACACACAAACACACACACGAACACATAATATACAGGCAAGGATAATAAATAGCAGTTATCTTATGAATATACATTTATGATAGTTTTCTCTCTAATCATGTATTTTGCTCTCTTGTGCTATACTAGACATTTTAGTGATGCCTCTAAGGACAAAAAAACCCCTTTCCCAACACTTGCACAAGACGAGCACTTAACAGTAGAAGGGAATAGAAATAGAGAGTAGCTGGAGGGGTTGGAGGGAGATGATGCTGGTTTGTGCAGGTGGGTTTGTGGGGATCTGCAGAGCAGGCCAAAGAGGAGGCTGGGAATTCTTAGATGGTTTGTACTAAATGGCTGGGGAAGCCATGAAGCACATCCACACCCCTGCTAAACCAATGAGGAGCAGGATGTAGCAGACGGTGAAAATACTGACAAAGTGTGGAAATCTGACTGGAGAAAAAGACAGACCCAATACTGGTTAAGCTGAAGGGATTTCTTGAATGGATTTCCCATGTACTCGAGATTAGCAGGTGCTGGAACACAGCAAGTAGTGTAAACGGTGTAGTAAGCAATGTCTCTGAGTTCCCTCCAGTTATTAAAAAGAATCTCAAGACCCTCCACAAGCACTGAGAATCCACCTCAGTGGGAGCAAGAAGGAACTGGTCCCATTCCAACAACACTAATTATGTGCAATAACAAATGTAAACATCAATTTGAACACTTTATAGATACAGTATGTCACAACAGTAGGGAGAATAATTAGGTGGTTGCACAGGAAAGAAATCTCTCTCTCTCTCTCTCTCTCTCTCTCTTCCCTCTCTGTGATTCTCAGAAGCCAGGCATGCGGCAGTAGGCCTCCAGCGAAGCCAGCATGATGTAGATGAGCCACAGGGTGAGGAAGAACAGAGCGGTGAGCAGCTTGGCGGTCCGCGGCCCCCCGAGCTCTCCTCCAGAGACCGAGGCCCGACGGCGGTACAGTAGTGTGAGCACACAGCCCAGTGCCAGGATGGTGAAGAGTGTGACAGAGAAGGCCAGCGAACCAGGTGGCACGTGGAACTGTCGGCCTTTGCTGTGCCAATAGACAGCGGCAATGGTCCACGCCACGCCGATGCCCAGGAAGACGTTCACAGCATTGCTGCCCGTCACATTGCCGATGGAGGCATCGGCGTACTGGTCCTGGATGGCAGCCACTTTGCTAGCAAAGGTGTCTGAGGAGCACACAGGAAATTTAGTTAGTGAAATGTTTTCTCAGAGCAAAATATGATCAGGTCAGGTGACCACTTAGATCTGTTTCAGATACCATTAGGAACACTATAGATCATTTTTTGGGGGGGAAACACAACTTCACTATTTGTAATTGTTCATTCTTTTATTTTTTATATGTTTTTCATGATTTTCTATCAATCATTGTAGATTGTATTATTATTGTGCTTTATGTGAAAAGTGATATTTAAATAAAATTGAGTTGAATTAAATTGAATTAAATTAACCATTTATATGTACTGTAAATCATTTTTGGGACCTAAAATGAAAAAGATAAACAACTAGAACTCCATTCCAGTGGCATCAAAAGGAATGCCCTCTGCTGCCAACAAGTCTAATCCTTCTTCTTGCAACTTTGTATGCCCGAAATACCCTTAAAATATACTTCAAATAGGAAGGAAGCTATTGAAGAAAAACAATTTTAGACGTTGGAACTTGCTGTGACCTTGATTCTGTTTGGACCAATTCCAAAAGCTAATCAGTTCACCTGCTGGTTACAATGATAATTCTATATAAATCCCTACAAACATTCAACCAGTCATTCTTAAGTCATCAGGATAACTTATCTCTGGTGGACACACCAACGGACGGACGGACGGACGAATGCACAGACAGACGTACAACCCAAAAACAGAATGCCTAAAGTCGTTGTTACTGACTGAACAAAGTGAAGCTCTTGAAAAGCTCTTGAAAAGGAAGCATGATGAGCAAAGTTTATCTAACATCCCACCATCATCCTTTAGATTTTTAAATCATAGTTGCAACACTCTTGCATCATGTCTGCATTGTTGCAGAGAAATAAGAGAACTTTTTTTATTTATACAAAACTTACCTACCTTGGGCAATGTTTTTGTCAATAGTGTCTGAACAGCCAGAGTTGATTGAAAGGTGCATATTTCTGGCTATTGATAGCACCTATGTATTATTCATTCATTCACCTTCCTATGCCACTTATCCACTGTGGGTCGCAGTTGAGCTTGAGCAAATCCCAGCTGACACTGGGCGAGAGGTGGGGTATACCCTGGATAGGTCTCCAGTCTATTGCAGGGCTAACACAGACAGGCAGCCATTCAAAACTATCTTTCAACAGTACGCAGTATGGAGTGGCATTGCTTCCTGTATGTCACCATATTGACTGATGAAAAATCTCACTGACAAAAACAGAAGTAGAAAAGCTGCACTAGCGACTCTCAAGAGATGAGAATATCAGACTCTGAAGAATGTCATGAATAATTCATGCATGTATTTGGTTTCATCCAATCTCAGGGCAACAAGTTCCTAAAACTGAAGACGTCAGGGAAGAATGCCAGATAATTTGAGAGGCACTTTTAAACTTCTTCCTCTATGTTCAGTTGAAGTTTGCTGACAGCACTAAAACTGGTGTCTCCATGTCATTTGTAACAAACACAGACCCATGATGCAGCTGTAGACATCAGGAAAGAGCTTTTGAAATTAAAACTAAAATAAGACAAAGTTTGGTGCAAAACGGTCATATAACTCTCTAGCTAGCAAAACATGCAGCGACTTTGCGGCTGACGGAAAATCAAGTTGCTAGCCAGACTCAAATAATATCTATCTTTTATGTGCATGGATATGTAAGGACACAACACCACATCTCATAGCTAAATTGTTGACTTAACTGACCTTTTGTTGAGGATGCGACCATGATGTTCTACCATTCTAGCAACCATGAAAATCTTCAAACTAATTGGCAAGAATGGTCCAGAGTGCCTTCACTGTCCTGTTTTTCTACGTGATGAGCGCCCATTTGTTTTTTAGCTGGTGTTAGCTAGCTAGCATCATGAACAGGAGTTAGCTAGTGTTATATACATTTCTATGACGGTGGTTCACCTAAAGCATTACCTTACCTGGCTCTCTAAGTGATAACAAATGTATCTACTTGCTTCGTTATGTGAAGCCACCCTTACAACAGTAGAACGCTTTATACAGACTGCATTTCACCTGTCCATGAGCAACAGCGCTAATTCCACACCCATCTTCACCCTCGTTGCTAGTAATAAGTTTCTCCATCTAGGAAAAGCACTACCAATGTTTGTTTTAGTTTTACTCTGTTTATCATCATTAGTTTTTCGGAAGCATGGCATAAATTTTGCTCAGAGTACAAGTATTTTGCTGAGCTGGACGCTTACCGGATTCTGTCAAGTTTTCCGTTCTGAAACAAAGATAGAGCCGAATGAAGGGATGGTGGGGAGTGTTTATAAAAAGACTGACAGTATGTAAACATAGACAAGCGGTTTTCCAAATGATTATTGTACCTTTAATTGTAAAACAATCTAGCGCTGTGTTCGAGGCGCAGTTTTGTATGAACTTGTAATTCCTCGCCTACAACCGGTAAAAGCCCCCTAAAACACTCCCTTAAAACACTCAATTTCAACTTGTCAACCTGGGGTAGTCTTCTCAAATACCAGTTCCTTCCAGTTTATGGAGTGACGTCAAATCTACATGACTGCTCACGCTGTTACCAGTGTAAAGTTCCCCTTCTCTACTTTTAAATTAGTTTATAGCAGTATTTGCTTTAGATCAGTTAACATACAGACACAGTTCTTGGTTAAATCCATAACACTGACCAGGCTAATTGCTGTTTTGAGAAGGTAACCATCAACATTAGAGTAATCGCTAATGTTAGCCGGCCAGCTTGTTGCTAACACGACTTGCTATTGTCTGCTGGCTAGCTTGTTTGTAATGTTACTTGTTATTGTCTGCTGTAGTTGCTGTGCTGCAATTTCAGTCCAAAATGTTGCATGAATGTTTGAAGTTCATTACAGTAGAACAGAACCAGTAGCCACTCAGGCCTGTAACTGCAAAAGTATGGTTAAAGTAGCTTTTTATGAGCTTTACTTGCTCCGACGACATAAACAAAAGACATGCTTTTGTGGAGGCGTCCAGGTTTTTTTCCACTTCGCACATCGAACGTGCCGAGGTGGGAAATTGTGTTATTACAACTCGCAAATTACCACTCAAATGACCACGGATGCAGCATAAGTCTCAATTTTCAACAGCCACTTTTCAGAGTCACCTATTTTCTGTGGCTGAATCTTAAAATGGCGTTCTCTTAGGCATCTAGTGTTTTTCAAGACCAATATGTTATACTCTATATAGTGAGCATATACAGTGAAAACAAAGCCATTTGGAATTTAGTATAACTACATGAAGATGGTGGATTTCAGGTAGTGTTATTTATATTCAAATGCCATTAAATATAATTTTTAATCATTGTGGCAGTCCTAGAAGGCTCTGATGTTTTCCTAAGAGCTTTTCAGGTGGTTTATACTTTCCCTGCTGCTTGATAAATACCTCGTGACCTTAGTATTATAATGTTCTATCTGGGTTAAGAATGAATGAGAGATAGAACCTTATAACACTACTGTATAATAAGGTTGAAACTCAATAAAAAATAAAAAATGATTCTTTCTACCCTTCTCAGGTGTAAGCTGCTTAGCATTTAGCATATTTGTTTACGCTTGTTTACTCACAAGTGTCCACACAAGGGATCATGGGACTCAGGAATGTTATGGATCCTTAAAAAGTATCTTAAGACATTTTAAGTGGACTGAAAAACTGACCTGAGTTATTAGCATATGACTGTTTACCTTTAAATACATTACTGAGTACTTTTAAACTACCATATTAGCATGTCAGATACTAGCTCCATAAGCTAAATCTAGGCTAATACAATTATTATCTTGGACAGCAATGAACTAATTCTAGCTAATTGTTAGCAAAACAAAGTGTCTGGTTGATATCGCTCAGTTTGTTTCACCTAACTGAACCAACCATGATCATTTCTGCTCTGGAGAAACCATTTCAATAACTAAAATGTATGTATATGTACTCTGAGGAAGTGAAGAAAGAGAGTGAGAAAGTGAAAGAGGAAAGGACAGAGAGATAGAAAGGGGTTTCTAATGCCACTACTCATCTAAACACTGAATTTGTTGTCACACCATGACTTTCAGTGACACAAAAGAATGCACACACTGACACACACTCACCAGGTACCGAGGTGCCAAGAGCCACAAACACCACGGCTGTGACCGTGTCCTTCAGGCCAATGGTGCAGCCAAAGTGGGAGGCCAGGTCTCCGGTGACGGCAGTCAACACGCCGATGAGCAGGATAGACACACAGAAGCAAGCCCAGCCGTTCCAGTACTCTGTGGGTGGAACGAAGGCGAACAGGACCTTCCAGAAGACGGTCAGGAAGTGCATGATATAATCAAAGCAAGATGGCAAGCGCTCTTCGCCACTCTCTTCTTCATCATCGTCACCTAGAGGGGACAGCAGCAGGTTAGAGACAGGTTATATAACGACAAGCAAGAAATGTGAAAAGATGTAGGGTTGGGAAGATGTGCTGCACGCCATCACATATATGGCCCATGCAAGCTTTTTTTTTTTTCAAAAACAAAATCCCAATTTAATTTTCCTAATATTGTGCTTTTAAGATTAATAATGATAATATATTATAATACTATATACTTTATAATATAATATTATATATTAGATTCTGGCATTTTATTCTGCTATGATGTGTGTTAAAACTTTAATACAACCCCAATTAAAACTAATTATACCACAGCACTGTTAAACTCTCGAATCTGTTTAGTCAGATGGTGTTGATTAATTTTCTATAACAGCAGCTCTCACAGTGGTTCCAGCTGCAATTCAAAGCACAGGTTTGTATTAATGCGCTAATATGTAACATATGTAACATATATTCTAATATGTTATTGTATCTAATGACTTACACGGGGACGCTCCACTAATAACCTAAGGCTAAAAATTGAAGTGTGTTTTTTAAGCGTTTTTAAGATTTTTAAAGTGTTATTTAACAAAGAAAAAATGATAGTCGTTGATATGAAGTTTTTTGTATGTAGATTTACTTAACATTTATAGACGTGATGTCATGTGTCAGCACTTTGTAAGAGCCAGTAAGTTTTCCGCCACGAGAAAAGAACTGTGCAATTGTAATGTTTCTCAGTAGCATAACTTCAACAGAGAGGCTCTAGCTGCTATAACGTAATTGATAACAGGAACCAACTTGTTTTTCAGACATTTCACAATTACATACAACCATAAATGGCCAAAAAACAAGTGTTGTTCATAAATAAATGTAAAAAAAAGTCAAATGGCTTCAAGACTTGCTGTATTAGGAAAATACTCCACTTCAGGGTAGTACCAGTAATTTCCCTTTTCATCTCCCCAAATCTCCAAGTTCTGTTCATGTTTGGGTTTGTATCTCAAAATCTTTGTGTTTCCAGCATTGCGGTAATCATGTGGTGATGAGCAGATGTGAACCACATAATGAAGCAGATGTTTCTTTGGAATAAAAATGAGATCTGAAGCAATTAAAACACTGATGAAATAAATGCTGGTGGACAGCAGTGTGTGTGTTGGGATAGGGCACATGTTTTTCTATTTTGATGGTGACCGAATGTCCCGACTAGGATAGGAATATCTGTTTCATCTTGTGGGGACATTTAGCTGGTCTCCTTGAGGAAAACTCCTAGGGAGAGAGAGAGAGAGAGAGAGAGAGAGAGAGAGAGAGACTGACCTGCACTGACAGTGACAGCACTGACAAACTGCTCTCGCCAGCTACTGCTGCCCACGACCAGCGCAAGGTTAGTCTTCTTTATCAGCTTATCCACTGTGTTCTGAAACACACACACACACACACGATAAACCAACTTTTCTGTGACAGAGTAAAAGACTAATCTAACCTTTCAGTTACCCTAGGCAGGTAGACATCATGGTCAAACTAATATCAAAACAGTGAGGCTGCATGATGCCAGAAGAAACCCCCCCCCTCGTCTCATTCTGTCCACTGAGATCTGCTCTGGTGTCACTGGTTTGTGTTTCATTGTGTAATCCTGCAGACGAATCCACAAACCTGTCTCGCATCTCTCCTAAATCCCATGAGCTCCTCTGCTTGTATAGAGAATTACCAAAAAGGACAAATGAAAACAAATTCAAGCATCAACAAGATAAGTGACCTTCGAGGTTTGGGCCTTGATTTTAGCCCTGTATGTGGACAAAAAGGACCAGATGGTGGTAGTCCTCATGATGGTAGCATAATGTCAAATGTCCACACATTCACCTGGTCCTCATTAAAAAAAAAAAAAGAGGTTAAAAAGTTCCAGACGTTAAAGGAGAACACTATAAAACACATTAAAGCCACATTATGTGAGAATTGGTATTTTTTGCTCTCAGGCTCCCCCCTACAGTTGTGGAGTGTAATTCAATTTTACGCCACTGTCGTAAATACAAATTGCTGTACACGTGGTTTGTTTACAAGCTGAAGGATACAGAAACGGTAGAAGCCAAAGAACCATGTCGACTGACAAGGTAGAGTAATATTACAGGATTTTACACAAATATGACTGCATGCTTTTATTTATTGTGACATCAGAGATAAACACTAACATAAAAAGAATAACAGTTTTAGTTTTGCTGAAATTGCATTTTCAGGCCATATATGTTGTTTGCTAAGTGTTTGAATGCGGAGTATGTGTGTAATCAACATGATATAGGCACATATTGCACATAATATACATTGGGCAGTGTAATCTAGTACAAGCTAGCTGAGATGATTTCAAAGCTATCTTACGGTAACATTCCTACCTTTAAATGTGAAATATCTGTGCTTATTGCTCTTTTGTTGTGTGAGAAGTTGGAGGTTGTGTGCTGTACTGACATCACTGGAAGAAATTTCTAGTGCTTTTACAAGTTCAACAAGCTTAAACATAAGGAAAAAGAATAGTAGTCAGGTTTCGCTGTTAGCTCCTAACAACAACAACAAAAAAGCAAGGTATTTTCTCACTCACTATCTTCCAGTGATGTTCAATATCATATTAATGAGAAATCCAACATAAAACTAGTAGAGGCACTTTAGTTAGTGATCTATGAGATTTCGAGCGCGATGGTGTTGACGGTGCTATTAGCATGATTGTTGACGCTCTGGATGTTGATCTGTTTGAGCAGAGTGTACAGATGAGGAGGAGAGAGCTGGACAGACTAAAGGACTAAAGTGCTGCTGCATTGCAGTCTTCAGGTAAAGATGAATTGAGGGCTAAATCCCACTGGCACTACTATCAGCAGTTAGCCAGACTGCTTTGTGGGTCCTGTAGGAAACTGCTAACCAAAGTGAAAATCCAGCATGTTGATGAAAGGGCTTTAAACTGAATAAAATGAGTCTTGGATGCCATTGAAGATCGCATGTTAATTATGAAAAGTAATTTGCAAGTTGTTGAGGATGCATTTTTCCTTTTAAGGGGTAACTCTAGGTGTAGCCATAGCAATAATTATGTCAACGGAAGATATCTAATGTGAAGTAAAACTGACATGCATGTGTGCTTATGGGTGAAATCCAGGGTCATAGAGACTGTATATCCTGCAGACAATCTAGACTTTTCTTTTTTTTTTTTTAGACATTACCTTGAATTCGTACGACTCTTCGATCACCACTTCCAGCTTGGTGTGCTCTCCCAGACACGGGCAGCCCATCTTGGCCACCTCTTCCTCCTCAATCCCTACAGCTGGCTTGTTGTCATTGGAATCTCCTGTAGGCAAAAACATGATATAACCTAAGCGGTGTATTTTTAATAATATTTGCCATTACGGAAGAGACCCAAAGGGTGTTTATGGCATACAATTAATTTAAAGGGATAGTAACTAATTGCATATTCATTTATAAGAGATTCCTTGTCAAAGCAGGAACATACTAGGCAGAGAGTATGGTAATGAACCACCATTCCACCATACTTATTATACACCTTATCATTGTCTACACTATTTAATAATCTTTTTTTTATTACGTAACCATGTCTGTAATAGTTATTGCTCAGATGAGACATTGACAGCTACTATAACTATTGTTGAAAACAGTTCTTTCAAACTGATATTAATTTATGTTCACTGAGCAAAGAAGCAAATTATCTGCCAAGTAACATTATTATGAATATAAGCCCCAAACCTGTGCCTCAAGCAGAGTTATTTAATCTCTGCATTGCCAAAACAATTTTCTTCAATTCTTTTTCAAATACTGTGATCGTGACTGGAATGCCTTTTCTGGTAAAACTTTACTATAAAAAATATTCAAATAATACTTCCATAATGATGAGTTAATACATGTACACTAATACATAATACACTAATCCTTAGCACATTAGGAAATAATGAAGCATTTGCATTAACAGCCTCTTGAGGCATATATGAATGACCAGTAATAATGTTAGGAATAATAGTTACGTATCATTTTGTTAGTTAATTCCATGACTTGCAGTATTAGTAAAGGTCATTAGGGATTCCATTGCAGTTCTGCGCACAATAGAAGCGATATTCTAAAAGTTTTGACAAAACACAATTGCAAATGGTCTGTGTTTCCACTGAGTGATGTTATGCAATTAAAGCTGGGTTTTCTCCTCTCGCGATAATTTTTCCTCTTGCGATAGCTCTTACAGAGCACTCTTTTTTCCCCCCCGAAAGGTAACATTTCCATTTGCTCTTCATATCATACATGCGACTTAAATGCGAAAAACGTGTTTCCATTTCAGTTTTGCAAAATATCGCTGTATTGAATCATATGAAAACTACTTCATGCGAGCATAAAAACATTTTTGCTATATTTAAGATTTTTTTTTAAAATCCATGTGTTTCCATTATTTGTTTTTTAGTTTGCTATTTCAAAATCCGCATTAAGCAGGTTAATGGAAACACAGCTACTGATAATATTAAAATCCTTTTTGGTACTCAGTGTAGGTTAACCAAAACTTTAGGCTATTTGAGTAATTTTGGACAATTCACAAGTTGCATTTCGAAGCCAGCACCGTTAACAACCTGCTTTGCGGCAACATGATTAAAATCAAAGCACATTGGCATGATGTTATTAAAAAATGGTTGTGATGATGATATTGCAGGTGGTTGATCCATTCAAACACAGTAAGGACTGTGCTATACATATGCATATAATAATAATAATAATAATAATAATAATAAAGTAAATAGTACTTTTTCTGCTGTACTGGCTGTAGCTTTGAAGTCACTACAAGAAGTGCAGGACCAGTTCTCAAATGACCAGGATGTATGGAATAAACACAAAATTTTCAGTATTCAAGCATTTTTTGATGGGTGTTAACACTGCAAAAGACTAAACATTCACATAATCCCATCATTTGAAGAAAAAAAGTACTGGAAGATATGCACATAAGCCATATGTTAATTAGGCAAGATGCATCTGTGTTCATTTGCATGCATGTTCTTATTAGCTCACATACTAAACTACCCCCTTCCCCACCACACCCCCTGTCCCGCCACTGCCGCCTTTCCCACCACAAATGTTCGCAAAAGCTTCTGCAATTAGCACTTTTCTTTGTAAATATACCCCTAAATCGTTGGGTGCTTTCAACATATATAATCACCACCCCATAATTAAGTGATGCTATAGAACTAGGGGAGTTCAAATTTAATTTTCTCTGCTCATGTTATAGCATGTAATAACAGAGGTTAAAAAAAATTAAATGACATCAGGAACATTGTTAACAGGATCCTACAACAGCTTGGTGAATTCAATGGCAAAGATCATTAAATTAGAGCGGTATAATTAATATGCAGAAATGGCCTCGAGATAATGATCCAACATGTGATTGCCCCTACTTTTGGGACTCTTACTCATTCACATTCATGCACTGAATATTCATCAATCCATCTACAGCTCGGATTTAAATTATCTTAAATTTTATCTCTCACTTCCTCTAAATACTGTATACTTTCAACCCCTGTTGAGGTCTGTATTATTAGAACACAACTCCATTTTAGAAAATGAGTACTCAGACAGACGATTTATACTGTATATACTGCACACTCATCATCTACTTCAGAATGACCAGACTGGTTCGAGCTGACAAAGATTATTGTAACTGAAATAACCACTCTTTACAACCGTGGTAAGCAGAAAAGCATCTCAGAACGCAAAACTTTCAGGCAGTTGGGCTACAACAACAGAAGACTGTCCAGTATCATTTTTGAGTTGTATTCTAATAATACAGACTTGTATTAGTGAGTCAAAGATCCCTAGATTTGTATTAGAAGCCCAGTGTAGGTGATTTAGAATATGCTTTGCAGGTTTTTGTAGTAGTTAGACTCAATAACAGATGGTCACGGTATTAAAAGGAAGAGCAAATAATTTACTATCTACCAACTATCAGCATTACAATTATGATGCTTATGGTTGAGGCTTATAGTACAGGATCTCATCACAGGTATACATGGATTACGCTTATAGACAAGAACACACTCTGTGAAAGGCTACACCATTCGAGACTGCAAATTTCTTGAGTCAAGTCCATAAACATGCGACATTTTTCCCAAATTGCTGCGCTTGCAGGTAGCTGGTTCTTCCCTTCACACCACATGAGACATATGGATCTATTGTCTGTACTTTGACAGTAGAATTTTTGCTTAGGCTATTTACTTCTAATTTCTCCTCTAAAGGCATTTTGAGAAATCAGTTACCAAGAGAGTAAGCTACCTCATTCATGTTTATTATACCCATTACTGTATTACTGAATCTTCTCAGTCACTGCTGATGTTATGAATGTATCAGTGAAGTGAACTTAAGTAAATACAAGCCCCAATACAAATAAAATCTAAGGGGTGTTTTATCATGCGTAATCACCTGACATAGGATGTGTGAATCTACATCTGGGTTAGAAAGAAATCAGCCCCAGACTCACTTCTTCATACCATTCTGTGTATTTTTAGTTATGACCATTGGTGGTGCTATTGCTACTAATTCCACGAAAATAAAAAATAAATTAACCTTAATATTTGTTAACAGCAAAAAAGATGATGTAGATGGCAAAATTTGAGACTTATTTTCTATCTATTTTTTCCATCACAGACTAGAAGAGCTTAGCTCTCCTAGTCCACCATTTATACTAGCCAGCCTGGTGAGACTATTGTAGACAGTTTGAGTATTTTAAGTTAAGTCTGGATCTGCTTAAAAGAGAATTTTTCCTCACCATGCTTCTGTCCAATCTCCAGCAGGATGGGCTCCCCCAGCTGGATGGTGAAGGTCTTGTTCTTCTCGTACTCCTCGTCATCAATAATCTTCACCTCAAGCATCTTCCTGATGAGACCAAGTTCAGGCATGAATGAGACAGAAATCTTAACTCTGGCAGGTTGAGCGAGAAAACATTCACTGAAGAAGATTTTCGGATTAAAATATGATGAAATAGTAGCAAAATTAATAAAGATGTCTTGTTTTTCCTGGACAAGGGTCAAATTAGTGAATGTTATCAGATCATTTTACATCACATTTCTTTACTTAGAACTGTAAAAAAAAAAAAAAAAAACATGCACGTGCATTTTGCTGTTCATTTCCCTTTTGCTCTGAAATATTTATTGGATGGTCAAAATGATTGCTGATAAATATATTTATGTATTTGAATGCATTCAATTTATATGGTAAACAGCTGGCGGAGGTATGTAAATTCTTTTTTAAGCTGATTTATTTTCCTAATAACTCATGGTAGACACATTATTGTGTAGTGTTATATTATTGTTTGATTAAAATTGTAACAGACAGCCCTGTGATGCAGTGGGTTGCGTTCCTGCCGTACATTTCCAGGGTCCCTGGTTGAATCCTGAGCTTGGGTTACTGTCTGTGTAGAGTTTCTCATGTTTTCTCTGTCTTTGTGTAGGTTTTCTCTGGGTTCTCCTGTTTCGTCCCACTGTCTAAACTGCTACGTGTAAATGTGTGTGTGTGTGTGTGTGTGTGTGTGTGTGTGCATGGTGCCCTGCTTTGGACTGGCATCTCATCCAAGATTAATCCTACTGCCTTGTGCCCAATGTTCCCAAGATGGTGATTACTGAAGATGCCTGTATGAATGAAATTGCCTAAAAAAGCAATAAAAAAAAAAACAGTATAGTTCAATTTCTGAGCAGACTCTACTGCTGGAGGTGGTGCTGCTTTAGTCACCCGCTAGCTGCACATTTGTTCTCTCAGGTGGTGCCTATTAACCTGCTAGAATGTAGCATGTAGCCTCTCTCTGCTTCCCCTTCCCTGGCATATGGCAAGGCAGTCTGCTTACTGGACTCAAGGATGGACAACAAGAAGCAATCCACAGCACTCTGAAGTAGGGCTGAACAATTTGGGATTTTTCTAAGCAATATTTCGATTGCGATTCGAATTGTGATTATTTTCTATTAAATCCAGTTCCAGGCCTGTATTAGTGATTAACATATCTACAAGACATAATTACAATCTTGGCCTCCATTAAAAAAAGATCTTCAGGGTCCTCAAATGACACAGCAGTTGCTACTAGAACCACCGTTGAAGCAGCCGCATTAAATGTTGAACATTATGTAGTAGTGCTATGTTCAGTCATTGAAAACATTAATCAGGAGAAAGCAACAGCAACAAAATCAGTCATTTATCAATTATTAATAGATGAATTTATATTTTAGACATTAACTTTTTAAATGTTTTATAATTATTGGAATAAGCCTGTATGCCTATATAAGGAACAAGAGCTACCAGAATCCCCGTTGACAGCCACGCCCCCTCTCCACCACACCCCTCTCCACCAAACTCTCCCATTTGCTAGTTATGATTTTATTTATTTTATTTTTTTTGCTAAACTGTCTTGAAGAGGGCACTAACACAACAGACTGGATGTACAGTGTCTAAAGAAGAAAAGAACTGAGTCTCGTTTGCTCTCGAGCTCTGTTTATTATTAAGCCTGTTTTGTCTGTAGTGATCTGCCAGTTGTAATTACAAAGCTATTATAAATAAAGTTTGTTAATAAAGTAAATAAATCAAGTGCATAGTGTGTAGAAAATGTTCTCAGCTTGGCTCTCACTCATTCAGATGAAGCATTTTTGCTAATATTGAGTACTTGTTCACGTAATAGTTTTGTTGTTATGCACAGCACACAATACAGTATATCTTATAATAGTAACGGTTCTGTACATCATAGACACACTGTCTGCACTTACACCTTTGCCTTTGTTTGAAGAAAATTATTTAATTTATCTTGTTATTTTCTATAAAACAAGATTATGGATGCTGTGAAGTATTTTTTTAAAGGAGCCTAATTTAGTGTAAAAAAAAAAAAGCCACAAATCTGGCAACCTGTAATTAACTGTCCTGTTCACTACGCCTCATCTACTGAAAACGTTCATAGACTGAGCATGGGGCATGATTCCTGCTTGGTGCAGTTCCCATTTTGTCCAGTAAATGGGGACATGAGCATGCTGCCCCATGATTGTGCAACATCTAGAAAGGCAAACAACATTATTACTCTGTCTAAATCTCATTACATTGTGCAAAAGCTGGCAGAAGGTCACTCATATCCCCCATCAGGTGCACCAGGTAGGGGGTGAATTCCAGAACTGACATTCAGCCATTCAAAGGGCTCACCACTTCCCATGCTACCAGGCTCCCTCTTAAGCTCCTGGCTGTTACACTTGGACAACCCCAGAGAACAGTACCAGCTCTACAGGAACCTGGACTCTGTCTTCTCCCAGGTCGGGAAATATGTTTGAGGATTCACTTTGTGTGAGCTTTGTATCCCTCATTGCTATTTGATCCGCATATTTCATTTGAATTCCATCACTAGACCCTCTGCCATCTACAAACCAGCCTCAACATCACCCTTTGTGGCCACATATTCTCTAATTCAACATGATAATATTTCATAGTGTAAGAGTTTAAGAAATCCAACTCACAAAAAGAACAGGCCAAATACATCAGTGACTGCTTGTCACTCATTGTCTGCTACTGTAATGAAAAAAAAAAAATCATATCAAGATTAGAACAAGCTTTTCTAAGCCATGCAAATTATTCTCTTCTCCATATTTGTGTTTTTACTCTTCTCTCTTTAATCCCCCTGCTCCAGTTCCACATCCTCTTTCTTCATGCAGATAGCTCTGTGAGAATAGATGCCACCATACATACATCTTAAAATGAACTCGTTCTATAATTCTCCAAGAAATTTCCAATGATTTCACACCATTTATAACCAATAGGCATGTAACAATTCACCCAATTCATGATTTGATTCACGATATTTGGGTTTACGATTCAATTTACCCATGATATTTTTGAAAAAAAAAATTAAATGAAAATTTTAGTACCAAAAAACCACAACATTTATTTTCCTATTATCAACTTAAATATTCCTTTTGTTAAATTAAAAAAAAACCCTTTTGTTTCATTTTCTTAATAACCAACAATAATTATTTATCCACATTTTTAAAGGTTGGTGTAAAATCTAATAGCCTATTAACTAAAATATTCCTTTTATTAAAAATGAAAAAAAAAACAAAAAAACAAATAGGCCTTTTCTTAATAAAATTTTTATAAACATTTATACTATCTTCATTTGCTCCTCTTTTCTTTAGCTTTTCACAGTCTGTAAAAAGAGAGCTCCGATTTCTTATTAATTCTATTTGTAGAATCACACAACTCTCCCATTTTAGATGTGGGGTTTTTTTGTTTGTGTGTTTTTTTTTGTTTGTGTTTTGACAGCATTAGAGCTGTGTTACTTCCACCTAGGGTGAAGTCAAGTGCATTCCCACTATTTTACGTTATTCCCTCTGCTGCCTAAACAACGCAATTACCACTAGGAAAAACTAAAAAGATTACACAGCCTGATAACAATTGCGGTTCGTTTTTTTATTTCATCGATTCAAATCATCATAAATTTGTATTATGATTTATTGTCGTGTGATATATCGTTACATGCCTAATAACCGAAATGATGAATTTTTCCACTGGTGAAGTTGTCAGGTTACATCATGCAGCCTTCCTCTTTGTTCTCATTTCTGTCACAAACTAGAATAGACAGTTTTGGAACAGTTTTTGTCTACAGTAGAACAATCTCTTGGACAAGCTTCAGCATAGTTTCAAGGCCAGGCATTTTGCCAAATCTATCCCCTTGGCAGTCTCTTCAGCTGGGGAGAACTCATTTTTCTCAGTCTTCATTCTGCTTTTCTGTCACCTTCATCAGTGAGTGCATTTACACAGAAAACATATCAGTAACTGATTTATCCTAGTCACGGTCATGGTGGATCCAGAGCCTAACCAGGGAACACTGGGCATGAGGTGGGTATACACCCTGGATTGGTGCACCATTGCATACACTCATTCACAGCTAGTGGCAATTTAGCATAGCCAGTACATATACTGGCATGTTTTCAGAAGGTGGGAGGAAACTGGAGAACCAGACGAAGCCTGTGCCATCACCGGGAGAACACGAACAGAAACGCCACACAGTGTAGCTGAGGTTCAAACAGGGGCCCCTGAAGCTGTGAGGCTGCATCACTGTGTCACCCTTTTAATTGAATTAATCAGTTGGAAGAAGGGAAGAAGGAAGTGAATAAGAAGGAAAGAAGGGGAGGAGGAAGGAAGGAAAAAAAGAAAAGGAAGAAGGAAAGGAAGAAGGGAGAGACGAAAAGGAAAGGTAGGAAAAAGAAACATTTATGTAAAAATTTTTTTAAGCAGTTACTGCAGGAGGAACAAAGCACTAATTAATCTTTTTCATTGGTTTCATTTATAATCTAGAGTAATTAGAGTAATTGAGTCCAAAATATTTCTGCAGTAGAGAAAATCTGATGGAAGAACTACACACACACACCATCTGCTGTATACAACAGACAGAGAATGAGGAGGAGAAATAAAGTGGCAATGACTAGGAGACTCTACTCAACTGTGTAAGCAGTTAATGCAGCACATTTTCCCAGCATTCAGAGTCTGACATTAGGCTTCATTTCATAAGCTGACGTTTGTCCCTGGGTAATTTTCTAGTGCATTAACACTGTGGTACCAGAAAGGTAAAGCAGGTACAGTCTAATTACAGTCTCCTCATTAAAGTCCATTAGCACAACTGTATCAGCACTGTCACGAGAAACTTCCACATACTTCAATCTAGCTAGTGCAAGCAATGCTCTACCAACATGATCTTATGAGAAATGTGCATGAATTCACATCACGGTTGTGTGCTATAATTTTACATACAATTTAAGTGCACTGAACACCAATCCATAATGCGAATCTTTCAAACTTTTCACAGGACTTGATTCGTGTGAATTGCTACGACTTGCTGATTTTAAATGAGTTTGAGCGCAGGCCGTAATCTGAGGACGATCATCTTTTATTCTATTTTTATTGCAAATTCTGCTCCCATACATTAGTAAGTTGGATTATTATATTTGTAAATTAGCAGCTTCAAAAAGTACACTTGTGGCCAAAAGTATGTGGACAAACTGACCCTCAGAGCCATATGTGAACCTTCCCCAAAGTTCTGTCACATAGCTGGAAGCACACGGTTGTCTAGAAGGTCTTTGAATGCTGTATCATTAAGTTTCCCTTCACTGGAACTAAAGTGGCCTAGCGCTAACCCATTGCAGCATGAAAGGTCTATGAAGACCTGGTTTGCCAAGGTTGGAGTGGAAGAAATCGAGCAGCCTGCACAGAGCCCCAACCTCAACCCCCCTGAACACCTTTGAGATGAATTAGAATGACGGCTATGCACCAGGCCTCCGCGCTCAACATCAATGCCTGACCTCGTTAATGCTCTTGCGACTGAATGAGCACAAATACCCAAAGGCATGTTCCAAAATCTATTTTAAAGCCTTCCCAGAGGATTGGAGGCTATAATAGCAGAAAAGGGGGAACAACTCCATATTAATGACCATGGTTTTGGAAAGGGATGTTCAGTACTCAGGTGTCCACATACTATTGGCCATAGAGTGTGTGATGCATGTTCTTAAATGACAAAATTCCACTTAATAAATCTAACTCAAAACATTACATCTTTTTTTGTGTGTTTAACAGTTTAACAATATTAGTGGATTTAAAATGAAAATAAAATGTTATTAACCAGGGCATGTTTGTTGTTTAATGAATTTGGAGAAGATATTTAATTTTTTCTTGAGCCCTAAACTTGGTGATATATTTACTCACTGGCTTTATGGCATAGATGTCTTGTTTCTGTCATTTCAACATACAAATCCAACAAATATGAGCATCTTGTGGAGTCCAAAAGTCTGAGATCACTACTAAAAGTGCTTCTATTTTGCTTCTACTTTTAAATTATTTCATCAGGAATAACTTAGTAAACTATAAGTAAAATATAGCACCCTAGAAACATTGACGTGAATTTCAGAATTTCTTAGTATTCATTTTGTCCCCCTTTTGCTTTAATGACAGAGTGCATGTGAGCTGGTATGGACTCCACAAGTTTGTATAAAATCTGAAGATCCTGATGTTGTTAGAGCAAATCCATTCAAGTGTCATCTGAAAACTTGCTTCAATGGAAGAGATAACAGAAAATCTGACCTTTTGTACAAAATCAACTCCACAAACTTGCTTAACTTTCAGCAGTGACATAGAATTATTGAATATTCAAGACAATAATTCAAACAGTTCCTTTTTTTCTTTTTCTTTTTCCAAAATTCTAAAACTATGTTTATTTGCAGTTTTAAATGAGGGAAAAAAAAAAAAAAAGATTTCCAATGTTCTGTTTGGTCTAGGATGTTTGGATCCCACTGTGTCTCGATAGCATTCAGATTCAAAACAGTTCAGTATGTTCAGAAATGGGGCAGCACAGTGGTGCAGTGGTTAGCACTGTTGCCTCGCAGCAAGAAGGTTTTGGGTTCGAACCTCGTGGCCATCTGGGGCCTTTCTGTACGGAGTTTGCATGTTCTCCCCGTGCGACCTTGATGGATCAGCGGTATAGATAATGGACGGATGGATGTTCAGAAGTGTTGTATTCATCCATTAATTTCCAGAATCAGTGCATTCTATATGAAATCCATTTTTATGTTTTAAATCCATAATAACCTACCTGTCTTTTTTTATTTTGTGACAATAAAAGCATTTAAAGGGAATAGACTTACACTTATATTGCATCACTTAAACTGTAGATTGTTTATTGCAAAGGATAAAAAATGTGTGAGAGACAGAGCGCACAAAGAGGAGACAATGACAGTGAGGCCTATCTTTATTCAACAGCAATACTACAGAAAAATTTGAATTCATTTAGATTCAACACATATATGAAGAGAGACAGAATGTCAGAGATGGGACTGAAGGAAGAAATGGGCTAATAAGCTGCAGAAACAAGTTTCCCCACATTTTCTTCCCAACTAGCTAACTTTCCCCATCACGACAGTAGTTACCAAACAGGGAGGGGGAGGAGTAAACACATGCTTCCTCCAAGACACTTAAAGCCAACATCCACATCTTTTCTAACTGCTGCTCATGCTGCTTCACAAGTGGAAGAACACACTCACAGGAAAGCGCTATCTACCATCTTCCACATACATGAGCTCACAGGTGCCCACAATGGCTAGTATTACTGTGATTGACAGGGGAGAGGGAGTATGCCGCCCCACCCACCCAAAATGCACGGCCAGTTTTGCTCACTTGACTCCCGGCCACAGATTGTTGGGGCATTGTTAGAATATTGCGCCACTCAGGAACCCTTTCAGAAAAGAAAGTTAAGAAGGGGGGATCAGTATCTGCTCATGCTCTTTTACTGCTTTGATAAAACAAAAATTCAGAAGAGTAAAGAAGAACAAACGCCACATATGGGGCACTGATGATTAAAGCCCATGAATAATGAAAAGTATCAGGGACGCAGGCAATTTGGGGAAATAACTGGAAAATCTGCTCATGTAGTTAGATAGATCCATGAACACAAATGTTTTCTCTCTCTTTGACACTATTATTAAAATCCTGCATTTAAATATTAGTCCTAATCTTTGCATTGTCAATTTTTTTTCTTCTTAGCTTCACTCCCTGGAAAATCTTTACCAAACGTGTGTAATTAAATGCACTACATGTTTTTCATTTATTAGTCTACTGCATTTCCCACATGACTACACTGTTATATCTCCAGACACCAAACACTCTTTTTTTTCTCTCTCTCTCTTTCTCTCTCCTTGCTTTGTTCTTTAGTTCTTTGACTGCATTTCAGCGACACAATTAATATCATGTCTACACTTTGTATCACAGTGGCAGCACCCTGGCCTAGCTCGCTGACACACAAAGAGAGAGAGAGAGAGAGAGATTAACTTTTCTGGGGTTTTCTGACCTCCTTCCCTTTGAAAATATTTGCAATCAGTCTTTCTGAACCTGTTAACCTTATAAGACTTAAGGCACCATCTGGATAAATTTTTCTATTTTTTAACTCGCTGATTTATTACACCATCAACTGATCTACATTCTATGATTCAGCACAAACGCAGCTTTGCAGTTCTGCCAGTTATTGAACTCAATTATTTACAGTGCAAAAGCCTGTGTTCTCTTAGGGTAAAGTGAAGAAAGCAAAAAAAATAAATAAAAAAATTCATTTGTAGCACTAAAGACAGTTAGCGTGATAAATGTCTTATGTCTCAATATCACAGATGTCATCACAAAAATGGTTAACATACATGTGGTAAGGTAGTAATGGTAAAAAAAAGAAAATCCTAAAAGATTCCAAAAGATCAGTTGAAATTTTTACATTTCCCTTCCTCAACGTGATATAAATATTCTCTTACAACCAGGGGCGGAAAATACTTGAGTAATTGTACTTTGTTACTGTACTTAAATATTATTTTAGATGATTTGTACTTTACTCAAGTAGTAGTAGGGGCCTAAAGGTTAGAGAAGCAGGCTTGGGCCCAAATGGGCGCCGGTTCGATTCCCTGGACCGGCAGGGAAAATGTGGGGGGAGTGCATGAACAGCACTTTCCCCTCCCTCTGTACCCATAGCTGAAGTGCCCTTGAGCAAGGCACCTAACCCCCAACTGCTCCCTGAGTGCTGTAGCACAGCTGCCCACTGCTCTGGATGTGTGTGTTCACTGCTTCAGATGGGTTAAGTGCAGGAATTTCGCTACACTCTAGTGTACATGTGACAAAATAAAGGCTTCTTCTTCTATTGAAATTGAATACTTATTCAAGTAAATTTTTTCAAGGGAAAAAAAACTCCTTAGCTTTTCATTTTGATTTTCTTTACTTTGGCTGAAGTACTTGTTACCAATCTTTTTCTTAAAATGAAATATCTAATTTCATTTAAAATTCACCATCAAATCAGAGTATTCTGAGTTAGGTTAACTTTAAATTGGTTAGATTAGCAAGTTCATTTTTGTGAATTAGTTAGCTTAACTTACCTAACTTAGCTAGCTGAGTTCACAGAGTAACCATCTTAGCTAGTTAAGTTTTCTTTACGTTGCTAACATGCCTTAGCATTCATTCCAAAACGGTAATTAGGCATTAGAGAACCAGAAAGCCAAATCCTAGGTTTGTCTGAGTTAGCAGAATATTTTCCTTATGACTGATTGCTTAGTGAACTAACTAGTCATGCAGGATCAGGCATGATGAACTTGGGGTCAGCTCTTTCTAGTATTTAGAAATGTTTACTTTTTATTTCTTGAATATTTGAATATGTTTAAATTTGGATACTTCTTTCACTCAAGTAGATTTTTGGCTCCATACCCCTACTTTAAATATTTTGACATAGTACGCTTACATTTACTTAAGTACCGTTTCATTGTACCTTATCCATCCCTGCTTAGAACAGAATATCCTGCCAGAATATCCCTCCAATCTCTTTTGGATTTTCTTAACAGCCTTTGAATCAAATCAAGCTGTATATTTTTGCTCTTAATCTGCCAAATCTGCAAAATGTCCTAATGAACTAGCAAATAAGAAGAATCATCACACACCATCCAACCTTACTATTATTTTTAAATCCTGTCAAATTTCATTTACTCTCAGTTTTTGTGCCATCACGTCTTTAGAACAGATTCGATCGGGACTGGTTTCAGTCAGACCATGACGACTTTTTTTTTTAAATGTGTAGATTGGTGCCAAGTGCCACTAACCACTTTATTCTGGTGGATCCAGAGCCTATCCTGGGAGCACTGGCCTGATATGGGAATACACCCTGGATGGACATCGTTTAATTGCAGAGCACCATACACACACATTCACACACTCATTCACAACTACAAGCAATGTATCATAGTCAAGCCATCTACTGGCATGTTTTTTTTGGAGGTGACCCTGAAGAAACTGACATGGAGATGGAGAGAACATGCAAAACTTCACACAGTAACCCAAGCTCAGGATTGAAACAGGGATTCTAGTTCCACCCAACTTTGCCACCTAGCCAAATAGTAGCAGCAGTAGTTATTGTTCCAGTAAACTTAAAAAAAAACAAAACAAAAAAACCATATGAGAGAAATGACGGTTATGAGCAGAAGGAAGAAAACAATTAAGCATGGGAGCAGGCAGGCAGATTTGTACTAGCTGATTAAACAGGTGTTTAGACATCACACAATGACCCTCAGGTGTTCATCTGCTGTGACTTAGTGTGCAGACAATATGCGGCTCTCTGAAGATGCACTGAATATCAGAAGCAGGGATTTCTTATGCAAACATGACACACATTGGTTGTTTCTGAAACAGAAGTCTTAAAGCACTAAGATATATCGCCACAGTGTCTATGACAGTTGGAGACAGGCTTCAAAACCAGCAACATGTCCAAAATTTACTCTAAAATTTGCTAACCTCGAAAAGTCAGTACAGTTTGGGAATAAATATTCTGTAACCACACTACATATTTCTCAGTGTTTTTGTATCTGTAAATACATATTAGGTGAGCGATCTGCTATCGCTCACCTAATAAAGTTTTCTGCTACTATTTTTGTCCAAACTGACTACTGAACCAGAGCTGCTGCTGTACAGGATTATTGGATATGGAAGAGGATAAAGGATACATCCATGTTCTCATTTAAAAAAAATCAGCCACACTGTCCAGATCTCAGCAGACAATATTTTTACATTATGTCTGATTGTCTACGAATACAGCTCGACTTGACAGCAGTTATGTTTAGCTTTAGATCTCAAATTGCTGTCAAGTTATTCAAATTTAATAAAGCTTTCAGTCTTAGCATTAATAATCATTTTCAGATGAGTGCTAGAGCAATCAGACATTACCGAGATGAGATGAAGTGGAGATGATGATGGACAGATTTGTGCCAGGTGTTTCAACCTCTTACTGTGACCGTCAGTTATTAATTTGCTATTATTCAATGACGTAAACAATAGCCACCCAAAAATGTTTTTGTGTGTGTGTATGCATGCATGCACAGGGATGAAGACAATAATTAAAGGGGGGGAAAGTTATTAACACACATGTAAATGTATTCTGAGCCTGATTTATTTCCATATGTAAATAACGAGGACTAATTTGTATGGGATAAATTGTGTGTGCTTGGTTTCAAAGAATAATTTCATGAATGACATTACATGCAAAGTTGAGGAAGGAAACAATATGTAAATCAGGTTTGTGTGTGATAATTACTCTCGATGATGCCATGATGAGTACAGATGTTAAGACGAGAGTAAACAGAAACTAAAACCTGCCACATGCCCAGTATAACGTATTAAAAGCAGTAAGACATGTCAAACAAGTGTTTAAAATACAATATAAACCTAAAATAGGAGAATGTGTGGTTTAATTTTGTCTTCAAGTGGCAGAAACATGCAGCCGCAAATCTAATACCTGCCTTTCAGTTGTACTAATTTGCACACACAATGGCCATTCTCAAATACTTTTGGGCTTAATAAATTATATCATGGGTTGTAAATGAATCTGTCTGTACAAACACCACTCTGTATTTTGCATTTTGGGGTCAAAAGCTCCCAAAACTGTAGAGTCATAAAAGCAAACATGCAAAACTGACAATATTACCATTTAGTGTGAAAGAAGCAAACCTTTGCAAATCCTGTTATTAAATCAGCTTGCACACTTTCTGCAGGTATTGTGATGTTTACACATGTTTTTGCACACTTAGAAAAAACCTTTAGTATTCCAGGGCCTGTGTGTGAAGAAACATAGTACATTTCAGCATAACTAACAACTATATACAGTGACTTGGAGACCCCTTGGAGATACACTGCTCTGGGTAACATTCAAGATACAAAAAAACCAAAAAAACAACAAAAAAAAATGATGGGGTTGGCATGGTAACAGGTAGCAAGCAAGCACACAAGGAAAGAGAAAGTTAGATAGACAAAGTAAGAGGGAGACAAGACATAATAAGGTTACTGCATAGTAAGGCGTGTATTATATTAAATATATAGAACAGAATGAGAGTACAAGATAAATGGGAACATGATAATGAAAGACGTGGAGTGAATCCCAGCCCCAGATCACTGTCCCTCTCCTCTCCTCATCTCTCCCACATTCCCCTTCATTTCTGATCTTTATAATAAATTCATGAGCTAGAGTAGGTGAATAGGGAGGGTGAGGCAGACACAGCAATAGACTAGGAAACTTTGGAGCGGTACATTATAGATGGAGATGGAAGCAAATGTGGTAGAGCTGGAGAAAATAAACACCAACAGTGAGGGAGAGAGGGAGAGAATATGACCTGGTAAACAGACCAAGACACCAAAAAAAAGAGAGAGAGAGAGAGAGAGAGAGAGAGAGAGAGAGAGAGAGAGAGA
>JAOTRR010000022.1:12177620-12192177 GCA_028570945.1 Gogo arcuatus
TCCTGGTCTTGACTCGGTCTTGCCCTGCCTTGGTCTTGACTTGATCTCAACCCCTCAGAGTCTCGGTCTTGATACACTTTGGTCTTGGTCATGACTACAACACTACTTATAACTATCCTTAATGTACTGCACCTTCATATCTGTAGTCATTTATTTGTCAGAGATTTCTGGTGAAAGAACATATGTGGAGCAATTCTCACCACTCTCACGAAGTTTGGGTAGATCTAGAATCAAATACTATAGACTTCGTAAATGCATTTATATTGGGAGAATATAATGTTTTCCATTCTGTGGCCAGAATCCAGCTATGTAAGTAGTGTTTGATGCTTTAATTACGCCATGATGTACCTGTATCCACTATCTTCAACATTAACCAACAGCCTAAGAAGCTATGAACCTCTGTGCACATTGCCAGACCTTCCTATACACAAACTCAAGTGTAGGATCCACTGTGCTAATAATGACGTCATTACTTGTATCTAAACTTATACCATAGCGTTGCTGAATTCTCAAATCTGATTGGTCAGGTGGTGTCGGTTAATTTTCTATAACAGCATGATTCTGACAACCAGTAGATCTGGTTGTGATTCAAATCACAGCTTTATATTTATGCACTCATTCTAATACATACGTTAACATAATAGTATATGACAGCACATTTGTTAGCATGTAGTACGCAGTAGACTGTGGATTAGAGCTCAGCCGTAGTCTTTAGGCAAAGCCTCAGGTGGAACTTTAGTCCCTGGTTCCTCATTATGAGTTGCTGTGAACTGTGTCGGAGCAGTGCTGCACATGCTTTATTTCAGCGCCACATGTTTATGTGCACTGGCTGTGCAGAACCAGCCACTGGGGAATACTAATAGTGGGAAATAAATAATGCTTCAGAATCAGTAGCATGAGTACGTTTGTGTATGTGGTGCCATGAAGTATAGAAGCCTGTCGCAGTCCTGCCAGGCAGCATGCCACACACAGCACAAGCACAGGCCTGAGATTATGGGGAAAATAATCACATCTTGGATACATTCTCTCTTTGTAAAATTCTGGATCATTGCACCAATATGACTATGTAGGCTTTATTTTTGCGTTACTTTTTTTTTTGTGGAAATATGTTCAGCCTAGTGTTTTTGTTGTTGGATGAAAAGCAAGTCATTGTACTAAAAATAATAATAATAATAATGACATGTATAGTGGTGGCATTTTAAGTAATTTTGTAGTCAAGAAACAAACTGTCTGATGAGTGCATTATTTTACCAACACTTATTTAATAATAGATGCACAACATTTTTCTTTTTAGGTTATATTGCAAAAACTACACAGCTGGTCAAGTAAATTTTAGTATTTGAAAGCTTTTAAATATCAATGAACCTGTAAATGTCTACTGCTATATACAGAATGGACATTAAAAATAGTGCTAATTAAGCAATATAGCATAAGCAAGAGTCATATTCAGTATAACCACGATATTGCTTTTATACAACAGTTTTATAAACAAGAAATTAATATAGATTAAGTGACATTTCGGACAAAATATGGCCAAATGTTCTGTTTATTTTTGCTCCGCTATCAGAAATAGATCCAGAAGAAGCCACACCCACTTTATAGCATGTCAGCTAGCTAGCTCACACTGATTTGTACATTTATGTTAAAGATGCTTCCGGTAAAATTGGTGTCCCTTCTTCATTTTCCTTTTCATGAAAGACGAGCTTTCATATTTTAAGCCAAAAATTATATTCCTGAAAAGTATCGTTTGCCATGTCCGCTGATGTTACTAACTCTACTGTAGTAACCGTTTCGAACTAGGAAGTGGAATTTTACACGGTGAACACAGATGAGCAGTGTGTTACACACAGTGAAATGTCCCAGTGCAGTTATAGGAAGTATAGGCACTCTTGGAATGCTGCTTGACTAATCAAATTAGTGGACCAGAACTACATGTTGTATAAAGTATTTTGAGTCATCTAAACCAAAAAGAAGGGTAAACTGTGTTACTTTCTTGGGGATAATTCTCCCCTCCTCATTTTCTCCCCAAATTGGTCACCTGCCATCTCTCCCCATCATACCATCTACCAACCAGGGAGGGTGAAGGCTTGCACATGCTTCCTCAAGGCACATGAACCCAGCCAAATGCATCTTCTCAAATTGCTGATCATGCTACTTCACAGGGCAGTGTAACACTTGGAGGAACGTGTCGTCTGCCCTCTTCCGCATACACGAGCTCAAAGACACCTGTGATTAGGTGGGAGGAATGGCATACTCTATCTCCCCTGTCAGTCACAGTGACAAAAGCCAGAGAGATGGTTGTGATATCATCGGGATTCGAATTCATGATCTCCCAACGAAAGGGGATATACATTTTTCTGTTGCCCCACCCAGAAACCTGTGGGAATAAATTCTGATAAACACTGTATATGTCGGAGCTCTGCAGAGTAGAGAATTGACAGCACACCTATTCTTGTGCTGCCACTTTTTTTTTTTTTTAGCAAACCTGTACTGTGTATAATGATACATATTGTGTATCATAAATCAAACATCAAGTATTGTGAGGATATTTGTTACATCACCCACCACTAGTCATAAATTACCCAGAAATGCCCTGAGTGCATAAAGAATGAGATTCTGCGAGTGTTACGTTGTATCCACCCTCCTCTGCACTCGCTCGCACTCTCCCTCTAACAATCTGTGGGTGGATGGATGGGTGCCTATTTCTGTCTGTACACAGCTATGGGCATACAGGCATGGACTTGACTATCAAAATCCTTTTCAAGCTCAGTTTAATACCATGACTCCCTGAACAAACAAATAAATTAACCTACATTTTACACTGAACCTCCAAAAATATAAAATCATATACAGCTGTGTGTGTGTATATATCAGATAGCAAGCAGGAATCACCAGATAGATAAATAAGTACAAGCAAATGAATAGATTAATAAAATACAAAAAGGGACAGAGGGTGAAAGTGGGTTTGAGGAAGACCAGAAACAGTACTGCCAACTAAGTGAATTTGTCACTAGATTTGGTGACATTTTAGACCCCTTTAAAGCCTCGCGACAAATCTGGTGATTCAGCTTGATACAGCTCTCCAGCTCCAAATCACAGCTGCTGGTTATACAAGTTCAGAGAGCAGGTTCGGTCAACTCAACACCAGTGTGTAAAGCCTGAGCAAGTCTAAGTTCCCGCAGACAAATCCCTGATCGTCATTGTTCCCAATGACCAATCCCTGATCGGCAATGGTCCCAACGACCAATCCCTGATTGCCAATGTTCCCAACAACCAATCCCTGATCTCTATTTTTCCCCCAAAGACCAATTATTGATCATTATTCCCAATGACTAATCACTCATTACTGATGAATGGCTGAATGGTGACAACCGTTACCTTTAATGCTTAAACAATAGTGATTAGTTCATGGCTATAAATAAGAAATATCAATTTCAAATGTTTTCCCCCCCCATCACGAACTCTGGGCATATGAAACACCTGTTTTGAACTTGAAACAGAGAATAAATGCATACTTCTCTGTCCAATCGTCTTTAAAACTTTGTTTTCATGGTTTTATTTTTTCAATAAGCCATGTTAAAATCTATGAAAGTCTGTAAAAACATTCCTTTCTTTATTTTCCTGCAGTATTTTTTGTATCTTGAACGAGAGAAGGGACTCAGACTTTGTTGGGAAAACGGCTACTTATATACCAATATCAATATGCAAACACAGACACCCATGCGTCCTCATGTACTTCTTTATAAGCGCACACGCTAACACAAACAAAGTGAGAGGAGTGTGACTGTCGTCATCACTGCTTGAGGAAGACGCAGTCACCCTATTAGAAGATGCCCATGGCATCCAGTCTAAACTTTCTGGTTACCCCCCTCCCTCCTCCCCCCTCCCCCCAATACCTGGAAAATAGCTAGCCATGTTTTTCTTCCTAGCAATCCTCATAATCCTGAGAATTATCCCAACAAAATATGTATAAAATCTGTCTGACAATCCTTTTTGTTCCAAGGGAATGAATACAAAATGAATCACACATTCAACACTCACAGTTCTGATCTCATTCCCGGTAGAATGACTAGGATGGTAGAAATAGGCTAATCAAGGTATCTGAAAATGGAGAAAATAGACAAATGTGTGACACCAGTGTCACACACACGAAAATGAAAATGGAGCAGTTAATCCAGGCTGGACTGCTTAATTCCATATCTTCAGAACAGTGACAGGTGTATGATGATAACATCAGGGTAATGCTGCAAAGCACTCTTAGGAAGCTGTGTGTTCACAATAATTCATAATTCAGACTGAGGAAAGGAAGGAGGAATGGATGGGAGAGATAGAGATGAGTCTAAAAATAGTGGGGGGAGAGGGGGAGAGAGAGAGAGAGAGAGAGAGAGAGAGACTGTCCAGCTGAGAGGTCTCATGGTGTTGTCATATGCAGTGTTCCCCTCTGTAGCACAATCACTCCATTCATACAGCACCATTCAGTCCAATCAAATGCCTTTGTTCTTACAGAAAGCAGCTCATAACACACACCATCAAATCAACACAAGCCTAACTGATAGTAAATATAAGGTACCTCTTCATTAACGTGTTTCTTTTTTATGAATCTAGTGCACAGCTTGCAAGAAGGGCTGGATGTTGTGAGATCAAATGGATAGTGATGGATGTGTTTTGGGAAAGCAATTGAGTCCTGTTCAATGTACTCGATGTAGGACTAAAGGAAAACTGATTGAATACAAAAAAAAAAAAAAAAAAAAGGCAATGAATAAAATCATTTTATGAAAAGAAAAAACATGAAAGAAATTTCATTTCACTTCATGGGTAATTCATGTAGGTGAAGGTTAACACCAACAATTAGCAGGAGCAGTAGCTCATTATTACGTTAACCACTTGATATTTTGTTAATTTTATAGGAATAAGGCAAAATTTTGTGAAATATACTGTGGATATACTACAAATTGTTTATTGTTCTGTTACTGATATTGCTTTCAGTTGAACGGTCTTTAATCCTTTATCTTTGGGTTAATTAGAAACTGAAACTAAAGCAAAATCAGTATTGAATAGTAAAATATTACCCATGGGTATTAAAAAAATACTAATATTTATCAATAATTTTGTCTTGTATTGTTTTTTTAAAATTGCCTCAAAGCTATGGTTTACATTACCAGGATAAAGTAACACAGATCTGATTTCCTGCCTTACTGTGATACAGATGTGATATTTTTTCATAACATTGTAGATCAAATCAAATCTAAGCCACTTACATACAGTATGTGGTCCTAGATCAGATACATACCTAATATGTGGCCATGCGACATGATTGAGAACACAATACAATATATGGTAAATTTTCAGATTGGAATTTATGTGGCTTCCCCCCCCCTCCAGTGTGTGCGCGCATATCACTGTTATCATCTTCTTCCAGGGTCAGCACAGCAGCAAAACAACAATGCACAACAGCAACAGCAGCGAATATATACAGTGGAAGGAGGGGGAATTGGTATTTGATATTTGGGGAATCGTTTCAAGCAAAACTTAATGAAACCGAGCAGTGCAGTGAAACAACTGCCCAAGAAATCAATGTGTGCATGCAGGGGAATTTCGGGGGACAGGTATGGGTCATTGGTGTTGTGAGTGTGAACCATCAAGACAGACAGATCCAATCTGAGCAAAAAAACAGAATTGTGCAAAGACGTTTGTAATGTGATATAGCTCAAATCACTTCACCAAACTACCATGCAGAATCAGATGGATGTGGCTTAGAGTAGGTTCTTTCCAGCGTATTATTATAGTGAAAACATGGATACAATAAGGACCCTTTTGCTACTATCCATGAACTGCTGCTTTGCATGATTTCCTTCAGTTCTTCTTTTTTCCCCTGTCTAAAAATAGAGAATGGGCTTGCGCCTGCTTTCCTATTCATGCATTCATTCACATTCTTCTCATGTCTTCCATTTTTATTGATTTCTGTCTTTCCCTAGTTTCTGTCTGTGCCGGCTGTGTGAAATTAAACAGCTCACCAGCTCTGGACTCAGGGCCATAAACCAATGCAGGTGCCTGACGATAAGAAGGGATTGATGAAAAACAATAGCCTGGCAAGCCAGGCCTCTGAGAAATGAGAGAGAGATTGGGGTGAGAGCTATGGGGGGGGGCTTGCTTGGGGGGAAGAGGGGACACTGGGCAGAGAGTGAGAAAAATATCCAGTATGTCCCCCTGTGCAGGACAAATAAACTGTCTTTTGTGTTGCTTCATTTTCTCTCTTGCATAGCTGCACAATGAATCATATTTCATCATGTTATCATTGTTTTTGGATTTTTAATTAACCATTTCCTATATATCATGATTTTCAATAATGATTTTCAGACTTCCTGTTTTAATAATCAAAGATGTATCAAAATAGTTAACACTGAAACCTATAACTGAATTTAGCCAGAGGTGGTCAATTGCTAGCACTTTATTTTGATAGTCCACTGTAGACACTATAAAAACAGTCAACAAACCATTTACAGGCCATTCATCAAACCATTCATCAAGCAGCCTATTAACTAAGCATCGTGCAACGATGAATCGCGATACAGATTTATGACTATTTGAATTGATGAAATAAAAAATGAATCGTGATCATTATCAGGCTGTGTAATCTTAGTTTTTCCTAGCTGTAATTATGTTGTTGCGACAGCAGAGGGCGCAATACCGTACAATAGCGGGAATGTACGACTTCACCCTAGACGGAAGTAACACAGCTCTAACACCGCAAAAACACACAAAAATGAGACCTAAAATGGGAAAGAGCTGTTGTGTGATTGACTGCACAAATAGATTTAGCAAGAAATCAGAGTTCTCTTTTTTACAGACTGTTGAAAGCTAAAGAAAAGAGAAGAAAAATGAAGGTAGTACAAATGTTCCTAAAAGTTTCCCAGCTGTCATTGGGCGAGAGGCAGGGTATACCCTGGACAGGTCACCAATCTGTCGTGGGATAGCCATTTACACTCACACCTATGGGCAGTTTAGAGTAGTCAGTTGACCTAATCCACATCTTTGGACTGTGAGAGGAAACCCACACAGGCAGAGGGACAACATACAAACTCCACACATAAAGGCCTCAGTCAACCAGCAGGTTCGAACCCAGAGCCTTCTTGCTGAGAGGCACCGTGCTGCCCTATTATTTGACATGTTTTTGAGAATCAGTTGCTAGGTTGCTTCATGATGCTATATAGATTGTAAAGTGTCTAAAGTAGACTGCCCCGCCCCCCAAAAAGGGTAACCAGGCAGTTTCTTTCAGTTGCATTGTTTTGAAGATAGCATGGTGATTTCATAAAAGCAAGGTGGCTTTTCCCAAAAATGAGAAAAACGCTAAATATATAAGCTTTCAACAGATAAACATTTCAACAGCGATTAAGGGGATTAAGAGGAGTCTTATCTTGAGTCAAAGATTTAAAAGGGATAAGCATATCTTGTCCAGCATAAAGGGAATGACAGTTTCCTGTTTATTTAAATTGTTAAAGCGCAATGAAACTGAAATTGTGACGATTGGGATTTCTGTGTTGAGTGAAATAATCATGTTACTTATGTTAACTATTGCTGTACATTCCTATACATTTGTAGTCACGCAACCACCATATTTCTTTTTAACCATTCATTTTCTCAACTGCCTTGCCATTAAACATCTTAAATTGTATCCTCATTACTGAGGAAAGGCATTTCTTTGGTGGTCTGCCAAAAGTAATTACCCCAAAAACCCAGCTTTCTTATTAAATATGACAAAACTGGAAAAGGAGAAGGAGAACTCAGCTCCTTACTAATTTGATGATGAATTAGTCGATTGGAAAACATTTTCAATCCAAGCCAATTTGAAGCAGCAGTTCATGGTAGCAACATTAGAAGGCTCGAACAATACTGCCTTAGGAGGGCTATCAAGCTATGTTGCCTCTGTGTGTGTGTGTGTGTGTCTGGAGAGGAGCAGGGCATGGCATGTGTGGGAGCATGCAGGCAGTATGCTAATCAGCTCTGTCACTCCACACGGAATATTTGCTCCATTCAATGTCTAATTCCCATTTTAGAAAAAAAATGGTGTTTTGTCTTCATCTAGGTTGACAGAGGGGGGGGGGGGTGTTTGACATGTTGCTCCTCTTGGAAATAAGACTTGTCAGTGGCCACATGGGTATGGATGTGTTTTTTTGCAGCGATGTATTTACCCTTTATCCACAGCTGTGTCTGCAAATGAGAAACTGTGCAAGCAAATCTTCACTATATTCCCTAGATTAGGCTTAACAAAACATAATTCCTGCTCCAGCACGCTTGTATGCATGCCTAGCCTACTGTTCCTTAACCAAATATAGCTCTTCTGTCAGTTGAATCTCATAGTCCTGTTCATCCAAACCAGCCTACATGCAAAGCTATCCGCTTCAAACTCACGAGAGACACAAGTGAGGGGATAATTCAAGAAAAGGAATGAGAGAGGATGAAAAGGTGAAATACAGGAGAATAGGAGAGTGGCTCACTAGATAAACAAATCCGTGATTTTTACACAAAAAATAAATTTTTAGAATTACTGCACTTAAATGCATTAAGTACTGTACGTAATTAATTCATGTAAATATATGTCTAAAACCCAAAGTGTATATTTTACTTACTTTACTGGGTTAAATTTACTATTATTTTGCAAGTGCTTACAAAACTACATAAAAATCAGTAATGTCTATTTGTATCGACTGCATACTAATATGGGGGTGTAGTTTTTGAACTCGATTGCATACCAGTTTGCAGACCCCCCCCCCAGATTTTCTCCCTAATTTAATCATGGCCAATTCCCGCCCACCAGAAAGCTCTCCCCTATCACGTGACAGCTAGCAACCAGGGAGGGTGAAGGCTATCACATACAGTACTTCCTCCTCCAAGGCACCGATCGCATCTTTTCAAACTGCTGCTCAGGCAACATCAGGGAACAGCATAACACACTCGGAGCAAAGCAAGACAGTTAAGACAGTTCACTCTTTATGAAGGCTGATGTACAGTAAGCGCATTTACCAGATTGGAGTTCAGCATTTGGTTTGAAACATTTGTGTTAATTGGAATTAAGTAGTAAAAATGATAAATGATTTGCAAAATGATATTTACTTGTTTAATTAGTACATAAATTAACCATTTAACCCAAATTTGAGTAAAATTTACAGATCCAATCCCTGCTGACATTGGACAAGAGGTGGGGGTTCACCCTGGACAGGTCACCAGTCTGTCACAGGGCTAACACAGAGACAGACAGCCATTCACACTCACATTCACACCTATAGGAAATTTAGCCCATTACCCTAATCCACATGTCTTTGGGAGGAAACCGGAGCACCTGGAGGAAACCCACACAGGCACGGGGAGAACATGCAAACTCCACACAGAAAGACCCCAGTTGGTGTCACTTCATACTTAAAAATGCTTAGTTAAATTTACTAAGACTTTATGTGTAGAACTTGTTACTACACTTTTCTTGAGTAAATCTCACTCCAATATTTTTTTTTCAATGTATCCACCGCAATCTAGGGCTTAAATTGAGTTGTAACAACTTGGAAAGGGTAAACTTTAATATTTTCTGCTTGTACCTGCACCATAATGGAGTGCAGGAAACAAAATCAGTCAGCATTTCACAGAAACAATAAGGCCCAATCATATTTCACAGGGAAAAAAAGTACAGCCAATGATCTTTTGCCTTTAACAGAGGTCGTCCAGTGATGTGACATGCACAGATACTGAGGGTTTAAATGTTAATAACATTATAAATCTTACCTTTAATTAAGTCCTCATCATGCTCAAATTTGTTTAATCGGGTTATGTGTAAATGTATCTAGCTTGTTGGTTAGCTAACTAGTGTAAATTGATCTCGGAATATAGATTCTATACTACAGACATTCAGACATATACTACAGACTACAGACATATAGACGCAAAAACCGCTGGAAAACCACTCAGCAAACAAACACAGTCTTGTACTGCATCATTTATTTTGCCTTCCATGTTATCCCAATGTCCCAGTTGAATTGCTTAATATTTACTTGTGTGTCAGGGGCCAAAATATAACCTATGTATATTAACTCTACATAAATAGATCATTAACTCTATGTTAATCCATCATCTATCAAGTTCCACTTTAACCTGTTTAAAGCTGTATAATTAGCATTGGTGTAGGTTTGGGTGACAAGTCTGAATACATCTGGCACAGGGTTTTACTTTTAAATGTACTCTTCTGATTGCTGTTGGTTGTTAAATTTGGCCACATTTTGTAGTTTTAGTTAGCTATATCTAGCATAGCTAACAGGTTTAATCTAAGTTCCTCATATAAAGCAAGCTAATAAACAATTATACAGCTCAGTGTTTAAGATCAATAGCCATATTTACTAAGGAGAGTGACTGATGCTTTTGTAACGCTAGTGGAACTCTGCACTTATTGATCAATAAACGGACACTGTGTCCAAAATGTCCCATTATTTTCATGCACACTCAAGGACTTTTTCATAAAAGACATTTTTTATGCTACGTCGCCAAATGTCAGAGTTTAGAACACCATTTGGGTCAGTCAGCTTTCATCTTTTGTTGGCCTATAACACACAACAATAGTGACAACCTGGGAGAAATACTGCATTGTCTTCGCCATCCATGAACTTTCAGCATATCTGGGTTCCATATGGGCCAGTTATTCCATTTATTCTGATACTTGCATTTCTCACTTGTTCACAAACTCCTACAAAGTGAAAAAGCTTGCTGGCTAACGAGTATAACTAAAATAAAAATAAGTATAACTTTATTCCTACACCGAGTTAAAGGCAGGGTAGGTCATTTATTTTAGAAGCATTTTTGTTTGTTATATTTCTTGAAATTCTCTTTACATCTCAACACCAATGAATAAATCAAATGCTCTGATGGTAAAAAGAAAAGAAATCCATCAGCTGTGACAGTCGCAGTGCTGCAAAAAGCCCATCCAATCATTTCATTCAGTCCGAATGAAATGATTGGATGGCCTACCTACCCGCATGCACACACTCCGTGCACTCCTTGTGCATGACCAGAGTCTTCCACAAGGCTAGGCAGACATAGTGCTAAAACTAGTGAGCTAGTCAACAGCTGCGAGTACTAACAATAGCTATATTCATGTAAATTCGTGTAAAAGAATTTTAAATATTTATTGATAGAATTCAACAGCCTCTCCCCACACAAGTGAGTTTTGAGTAAACAGGTTTTAGGAGGATGCATCAAAATTCTCATCTGTATGCTACACATGCAGGAGATTGAGATTAAGATGAAAACATTGGTGTATATTCCTTTAAAGAGAGCCTGCTTTGAGCAAATCCATGTTTCCGAATGCAGATTTAAATTAGCTCGTCCAACCCAATCCCACACACTGTAAAACCTTCAACCTCTTGAATGTAGATTGAGTGTTTCAGAATGTAAGGGTCACCATCGATCTGTCATTTCCAGGCGAGCGCACCGGCTTACTCATGTAGCGTCTCTTCTGAACTCGTTCTAGTCATGACTTCAGCTTCATGTTAAAATGTGGGCTTACATAAGAGTCCCCTTTCCCCACTCCTCTGCCTTTCATCTCAATCTTTCCAGCTTGGCTTTGGTACAGAAGCATGCTGGAGGAGAACAATAATTTATCACAGTCACACATACACAGACATGAATGTAGACCACGTATACAAATGCATGCACTAACACACTCACATACACATAGGAGACTGTTAGTGCTTGTATCTTGGTGTATTTACTAAATGCCAAGGCTTAATAGTGCTCAAATTTATACCCATTTTTACGGTCATCCATTAGCTATCTGAAATAATGCTCTCCTCTCCTCTACACACATACAGAGATAGAGATAGAGAGAGAGAGAGAGAGAGAGAGAGAGAGAGAGAGGCCCCTTTCACATACGAAATCCGTATGTCTATGAGGTTTCATTCCCACTCTTCCGGGAAAAGTTACAGATATCGTGTATTCCTATCTGACTGTATTTAACGGAATTCTAAGGAGCACAAACCTCTGCACAACATGAGACCAGATATAACGTATAACTCACGAGGTGGTAAGTCCATTGTTGAGAAAAGCCCAAGCTGAGACATTAGCTAGTTAGCAACATGGCACAAGTCGAGCTGCATCACGTATCTGTTGAGAGAGTTCTCTTCCTGTTTCACAACATTGAACATTTGTTTCGTTCAAGCAAAGGCCATTTATAATATTTTTGCTTATACAGTGGGACCAGTGTATCCACCGACTCGTTCAAGCATACAAGCATGACCCCTCGAACTACACACTCAGAATGCACTGCGCCATGATGTAGTTGCCCATTCTCTATAGACAGCATTAACCACGCACACCTGCTTTCACATTTTTCCACTTATTACTTGCCTTATTTAATCCCCAGCTTCTGTTAGTTTGTCTTGCGTTTGTTTTTATTTTCCATGCCGATGCTCATTGTGTTCCTCGCTTCTACTGTCATGTTTTCATGCCTGGTGTTTTTTGTTGCTTTGACTATCCTGTGTAAATAAAAGGTTTCCGCACTTGCATCCATCTCCACGCCTCAACCATGATAAAAATATTAAGTGGAAATATCAGAATCCTGTCCATTCAAAAGAGAGAAAGAGAAAGGAGAGAGAAAGAGAGTACATTTCACATAACTTTTATTAGAGTATATTGTTCTATTTTATATTAGTTACAGTTGTTGAGGTCATATTGTGTGTAGTTTATAAATGAAACTATATTGTAGGTATGTATGTAGGCTACACACACAAAAAATCAAGCTTTATATATGGTTCACTTCTATCCGCGTTCGATCTTGGAACATATCCCCCGCAGATATGGCGCTTGCACTGTATCTACTGATGTTTGCTTGTTGTTTTGAGTATGAGTAGTGCCATCGTAATATCACTACATCATTTACATCACTGCCAGCAACGTCACGACCGGACACAACATGTAAATGTGATGGTTCCGGTTCCCAGTGGAGCCATAACAAAAGATTTCTGTAAATGTTACAAGGTCGACAGGGGGTTGGTTAATGTTTCGACTTTGCCGTTTTGCTCCCATTCCCACATGACACCATTACTGCATAATAATGGAAAATTTATAGTTTTCACTGTAAGTGGGAATGGAGGGGGGAGAGAGAGAGAGAGAGAGAGAGAATTCCCCAGACTCCTGTAGTCTGGTGTCAGTTCTCTTGAATTGCAGCTCCCAGGGGAATAAGTGAGCTAAACTTCAGTTAAAGCTGGTTCTGAAGTAAAATTCTCTTTCTGGGTTTCCCCTACCTACAAAAAAATATACACTCGCTGGCCACTTTACCCCTGCCCATTCATGCAATTGTCCAATCAGCCAATCACGTGACAGCAGTACAATGCACAAAATAATGCAGATTCAGGTCTTCAGTTAATATTCACATTTTAAAAAACGTGATCTCAGTGATTCATTGGCATGTCTGTTGCTGCCAGACAGTCTGGTATGAGTATTTCAGAAACGCCTGATCTCCTGCGATCGCTCAATTCTGAATTAAGAGGCAAACAGAGATCTTTGGCTCTTTGTCCCAACTGGTTCTATGTTACTGGTCCACATGTTTCTTCTGCAGTTTAAATAACCTTGGATGCCACAGTGACTGAAGTTTTTCCTCTGAGCAGATTTTCATTGAAGCTGCCAAAATGTGAGGACTCTGTACATCAAACGTTATAAAAAGAACACTGACCCCACCTTTAACTCTGCCATTTTGCATCGTGTGTCCATTTCTAAGAGCCGTGGGCACATACGGGTCAAAGAAATCTAACCCATGTTGCACTGATGAACACACATTGCTTAGGTTTTGCACATCATACAAATATACTGCCCGAATCATTTCTGCGGTTACAGACTCCCAGGCTTATCCACTCAGTCCGCCCACCCACACACACACACACTTCAATCAAGCCCTCGTCTCTCTCTCTCTCTCTCTCTCACACACACACACAACAGTAGCTATACACATGAACACACTGATTTAACAAACACATAAATTCAGTGCTACAGTAAACAGCAGACAACATACATGGCTCATTTTTGGTTTGCGTGATTAATAATAGCATTCACACACACACACACACACACATTCCCACACAGCTTTGTTCTCATCTCAACCACTTCAGTCAACCAACGCTGTGAACATTGAGATCTAACTGCTCAAATAAATCACAAATCACTTTTTCTCTCTCTCTTTCTCTCTGTCTCACACACTTATCCCTCCTCTCTTCCCTACCTTTCCTTCCACCTCTCTACCTGCTGCTCACCTCCTCTCTCCATTTAATCCCTCGTTTTATCACAACCGTTTAATTCTGCTCAGTTCACCCACGCCGCTGCACTTCATCCCATTGCACTGCTTTGCCACTCCGAAGAGAAAACAATCCTCCTAAAAAACATCTGTCTGTCAATTCCAGTTATGTCCCCTCCTTTTATTAGTCTTTTGATCCTCTCTCATATTCATCATTGATTTCAACTAATTTACTGATTGTGCAAAATGCACACACACACACACACACACACACACACACACACACACACACACACA